>JALIRR010006806.1:20000-23889 GCA_023091755.1 Montipora sp. Colony 1 RG-2022 | reverse complement strand
TTTTTTTTCTTTTTTTCTTTCTTTCTTTCTTTCTTTCTTTCTTTCTAGAATAATGGTAAAGCTGGATACAACGTAGGTGACGCACTGAACAGCCGAGCAACAGTGAATAATATTCAGGAAAATAGACAGCTGCCAATGGTAAAAAATAGAAATTTTTAGGAATGTAGCTGTGTTCGAAGACGTGCAATTATATATTTGTTTTCTGTTTTCCATAACGATTTGTCATTAAAGCACGGAAACATTTACAGACGATGCTGATGCATGTAAAACAAAAACTTACAGATAAAACGCGAGTCAGATTTCTTTATGCAATGTATGTGATTGAATATTCTATCTATTCGGCTACAGTTTTGCTATTATATATGCAATCGGAATTAATATGTCCTTTCTTCTTTTAACCCCATTTTTTGCGATATGACAGCAATTTTATATGAGTGAATGTGGCAAGGACGCTAAGAAAACGGAGGTGGAGATTATGTGGACAAATCAACATGGGACAGGTGTAAAGACCGATGACATGGTAGAGTCACAAGTCATCTTACAGTACATGTGCCAGGATTTTCCTGAACAGAGGTTTCCCGATGGCAAAATAACCTCTGCCAGCAGTGCTTTCCAACTTCATACAATCCGTAACGGTGTAACAAAAACTCAACAGGGATTTCATCCCTCATACGCGGAGACAAGCTACGTCTCAACGAGCTATGGACTTCATGAGCCATACTATTATTACAGCACGTATTACGGAAGGGAGCGAAACAAAGGTGAGAGTATTTAAAACATACTAGAGCTGCTTTCAATTGGGGTGATTGCTGAAGAGGCAGAAAATAACTGGAGTCAGTCTGAATACAGAGAGTGAGAAGGGGATGTCACACTGCGAAACGCTTTGAAAATTCGTTTCAGCGTTGTGAAAATCATTGCGAAAAGTGCAAGGTCCGAATTCTTTTTTACACAACGATTAGGGCAACAAAACAATCGTGAAAAATGTTTGCTTCAGGGTATGTTGTACTAGGCTGTTTCTAACGTAAGTTATGACGGTAACAAAATTGTGAGACATTAATTATGGACAAGTTGCACTGACAAAACATTGCCTAGTAACACCGCCTCATAGTAACACATGAATTTTGACCCTTCTTGGTTAAAGCCATGCTACGAAATACCATTACTTATTTAAGGCCAAAAGAGTGAAATCAACCAAATAATTTCTTGAAAGATGAACAAATTATGGTCTGTTATAGCCCATTTTGAAGACGAAAATGTGGGAACTTCAAAAAAAATGAGACCTTTTTTTTTTTTCCAAGTTGCAATTTATTTAGACACACTTCGTCTATGACTAGATTGTTTTGTCCATTTTGTGGTAATTTATCACACCACTAGAGCGTTATTTTTCGGTTTCTGTTCAAACAAAAACATTTTTATGCTTACAAAATGACACCAAATATCCATGATACTTACCCTTCAAGTGACTGGTGTTTAGTGAGCAAGGAATTTATATGGCCGGACAAAGTCGAATTTCCATGTTCTTAGCCGTTTAAGCAGGTGCTAGAAATTTTAAGCAATAAAATCTACCAGGGGTTACTAGGTTACTGTAGTCAGACAGCTTATAAAACTCAAATTTGAATAGAACGAAACCAACGCTTTTTTTCATGTCATAGGCTTGTTTACCGCTGACCAATCCCTTAAGAACAAGGATAAGGCAATTTACACGCGACAAAACGCTGCAGGAACAAGAAGGGGCTTGGAAGTCCCTGAGGAGCGTGATTACTATCCCTACTGGGGCCCCACACCGTGGAAGGACATTGCTATCATGGTCAGCGATAATAAGACCCTGAATTTAATGAAGGAATACGTAAACAGCCCCAACTATGGTTACAAATGTGAGTTTCCACGAACACCTTGGTTGTAACAACGTCAAGATTGAAACTTTGGCAGACTAATGCTGTGCTCACATCTGCACGGAAACGTGTTTCAACGAAACAGTTTCTCGTAATATTTTCTATTTCATTGTTCACCTCAGTTGTTAATTTCAACTAATTTCATATCCTCGCATAAAATCTTAATGAAGCGAAAATACCGATTGAGATCAAGCTTGCGTTTAAACACCCTGCTAGCAGAGCCTTTCTTTTGCTTGCTCGATTTTGGCGTTCTCGAGAAAGGCTCTGCATGAATCAAGTAAGATCTTTATTGAATATGCGCTGCATGTTGCCAGGATACAGTCTCGAACCCAAGCCTAATATGCCAGATCTCGCCGCCATCTTGGTTTTTCATGGTACAGCGGGCTCAATTATAACCATCGGTTTTGTCACAAAACGGACGCTCGCACTGGAAAAACCGGTTTGACGAGAGAAAACAAGATTGACTAGTCCAGAAGTTCGGGCTGCGGCGGCTTCAAGGAGTTGACGCGATTCGGGCAGAGCCTACTTTTCTCCTCCACAGTAAAGAAAACGACAAAAGGAGGCTCTGCTCGCAGGGTGGCGTTTAAATAATTCGAGGTTTAATCTCACCCGTCAAGCCTCTCGGGAATCAAGGCCATTGCAGTGTTTAACAAGGAGACGACATTTGCACCAACGTGTTTCGCCTGGCTTGGAAAGCAGATAACTAACAGAGTTGACCTTCCACACGTAGACCCCAAATTTCAAAAGAAAATAATGTTGAATCAACGGTACATCGAACTGAACATTTAACAACCTGCGCTAGACACATGCATACCACAGGAAGTCTATTTTTTAAATTAATCAGTTAACCACTTATGTGCTAAACACAAATTTATGGGTTTTTTATGCTGCTACTCTTGTGATTTGCCTTCGTAAGCTCACTTTTTGTTTGCAACTTGGTTCTCTAGACTTGTGCATGGATCGAGAATCACTAAAAGGCGCTTTGCAGTACATTAATGCTACTACATGCAAGGCGGCAGGAGGTAGATGGACACGATTTATCACAAATTTCATCGAAAAAAGCGAGGGCGTCCTGGACAGCTGTATAGACAAATCAGTTCACCTGGTGAGAGGGTTGCCGTACGAGTCGCATTTAAAGTCACAGGGAGCGGACAGGAAAAGACAGTATGTCGTTGTGCAAGAGCCCCCTGAAGTAATCTACGCTCCTTCCACTGTCGTAAACCACAACGGAATGAACATGGAGGGCAAGTTTTCGTCGTACAAGTGGAAAGTGCCTTGTTTTCCTACCAACACAACTCAAAGATGCGTGTTACGAATAAGGTGAGTCAAATCCTAAAACCACACTGAACCAACCTAACATGGACTTGATTTTTGTGTTTCAAAAAGTTATTTTCTTTCTTCTATCCCCTCTTTCATTTGCAAAGTCTTATACTATTTAATTAAAATTTAAGTTTAATTCCCGTTAATCTTGTGGAAGAAGCTGGAAAATATTTAAACCTATTCGTGATACGATCTTGATCGCCTTTTTTTTTTTTTACATCCACTGGAGATATTTAAAAAAGTACAACACATGCATTGTGTACATATATCTTTTTACAAAGTCCCGAAATGCCTGAAACCTTTAAAGACGTAACTTTTGTTCCCTTTTTCGTTTCCTAGCGCATGAAGTGGTAGACCAAAGTTCACTAAAGGCGGAATTCTGTTGTAAATCTTATACATTTCAATAGAATATTTCAACGACGTTCACATTGGAGACAGAGTTTGCTTGCCGTTGTACAAACCCTTCCCTCTCCATGCAGTTTTTGTAGCTTTTTAGAGTTTATATTTTGAGAGGATCATGCTTCCAGTAGCTATTCAGTTATCTTTCAGACACATTTTGATGAAAAAGTGTTTTTATACCACTTGCGATTGTTTCATTGGAAACCAGATTTTGATAGGCTTGTTGGTATGACTAAATTCACTGTTTTCTTACTTTTTTTAAATATCTTTACGGTCTA
>JALIRR010006806.1:0-10000 GCA_023091755.1 Montipora sp. Colony 1 RG-2022 | reverse complement strand
GAATTATATAGATCAATTCAAGGGGATGTCGTTACAAGGCGCAAAAGATAAATTGGTTAATATTAAACACACTTATAATTTCTGGGAACACATGAGACGAACAAATTGACCTGCTCCCAACTGTGTGGCTTCACAGCTCAGTTAGTATCAGTTAGTGTACAAGGGCTCTTTACATGTAGTAAACTTTTCAGACTTGAAGCAATTCAAAAATGGTGTTGAAAAATGTTCACACATCCAGGTTAAACTGTAGTTGATGAAGGATTGATTTAACAACATGTTAATTTTTTTTGTTCTCTTTTTCTGTTTAAGCAATAATATCGGGGAAGTTGGGAGAATTCTTGACAGTTATGCAAACCCTCGACTGCGTTTCGGGTTTGCATAACTGTCTCGAATCCTCCCAACACTCCCTCGTGTTTAGATGAGGCTATGGAAACATGGAAAAAAGTCCTCTATTGCTTTTATAAAATATTTCTCAAAGATAATTCGACAAATGAAGGAAAATTCTTGATTGAAATAGATTTTCTTTATACGCTCATATTTCCAACCATCCAACCAAAATGCACGTCTGACAGCATATAACCAATCAAAATTTTTGTGATGTCACAGCTGTGTTTCCATACTCTCATCTAAACACAGCTATTGACCAACGAGGGTGTGCATACTATCCTTAAATTATTTTATAATTCTTCTTAGAAGATATCATGCATGCTTTCTGGACAACCTAATGTCTGCATATCGTTGTAGGTCCAAACTCACACTCGCAAACTCACAGTTACAGACAAAAGCGAGAAGTGGTCCTGGCACTTACATGTACTTGAACAGTTTTAAGCAATTGTCTCTTATAGACACCTGAAAAATGCAGTGTCAGGATAAATTATTTCTCCTTGTCGTCTATAACCTGCACTTCAATAGACCTTTTTACCGATACGGCGGCCATTTTGATTTCTATTGTTTCGAATAGCTGTTACGGGATGCCCAGTGGGCAAATACATGTTAATTTGCCCCCTGAGCATTCCATAATGTCTTTCGAAATAATAGAAATCAAAATGGCCACCGTATCGGTAAAAAGGTCTATTACATACATTAAATCTTTGACTGAAGACAAGCAATTTGCAGGGTCCAGTCATCCGTCAGTAACCCAGGAGAAGTTTGATAGAGAAGCGAAGTCAGTGGAAATAAAGACATGTTCCACCGATGAAAGGCCAGGTACCAGTGAAACTGCACCTAGGGCAAAAGCATCACCTTCCTCTAAAGGAGCTGGAAAAGAAGAGAAAAGTAAACAAGAAGGAGTATCTCAGGGAAAATCACTCCCTTCGTCTTCTGCTTCCAAAGGTTAGTCACTTCATTAATATCAAACAACATTTAAGCTTATATATTTTTGACCTTCTACATTTATCACATGTATATTTATTCACTTAACGTCATGGCTGCCATGTTGGTGGATGAAAAAAAAAAACTCTGATTAGCTACTTTTGTTTGTCTACCAAGAATTGTGCATTACAATGATTGTTATCTGTGTCCCTAGAGATTGGTTGCAGACCATCTATACGAGCATGTGCTCATCCTGTGCAACTATGTACTTACTTAAGGTGGCTCAAACCAGTTTCACACTTAAAAGAAACATTCTTATTAGAAGGATTGACACTACAACACTTTATCACTTAACCACAATGTTATGGTACCATACCAAAGACCAATTACTGCTGAACAAGATTGGGTCATTTTTGTGATGTAAAAAGTTACCATGGCAATGGGAAAGCCCTGCAAAAACACCCCATGTTTTGGCTTTAGCTACGCATATCTCTAAAACGATTTTGGTGACCCCCATTTTTTTATTTCTGAAATTTAATCAGCATGCCAGAATGAAACTCTCTGCAAAGTTAGAAAAAATTCTGTGGAGCGGATTCTGAGCCATCGTAAATAATTGAAAATTTAAGGTAGTTCTGAATCTGCTCCACAGAATTTTTTCAAGCTTTCCAGAGAGTTTCATCTTGGCCTGCTGACCACTTTTGTGCAATAAAAAATTGGGGTCACTGAGTTCGTTTTTGCAAGGCTTTCCTGTTGCCATGGTAACTTGTTACACCCAAAAATGACTGCATCTTGTTCAGCAATAATTGATTTTTCATGTGGTACCATAACATTGCTGTTACGTGATAAAGTGTTGTAGTGTCAATCCTTCTAATAACAAGTTCTCTTGAAGTGTTGAAACTGGTTTGAGCTACCTTAAACTGTTGAAAATGGACGAAACTGAAAGGATAATGAAGAATTATCTAGATCAAAAGGATGTTGTACAAGACAAAAAAGACAAAAGATAAAGCAATATCAGCAATATTAAATACACTTAATTTCGAGATCATTGTTCTTTAAAGATATTGGAAAGGTAAAAGATGAATGATTACTCATTTTATGATTTGCCTGCTATGAAATGTTTACTGCACTTTTCGTAAGATGATGTGGATTCTGAAAGTTATTGACTATTTTCACTGTCCCATAATGTGGCACAATACGTTTTTGGGGGATATTTACATAAAAACAATACAAGTTATTTACTCTTGGGACTGTATTATTCTTCAGTGAACTGAACATGCATTGTTCAATGCAAGGACATGTACCACCCCAAAATGAACTGTATTATTGGATTGGTGAAAAAAGCAAATTTATTCCAATCAATGTTTTCTTCTTTTTTGTGGTAGTGCACTGTGCACTACACACTGTGTCACCGGGTTGTAAGAGTATAAGTGAGAGTGTAAGATTCTGTGGTGCCAATAGGCCCAGGGCGGTTCCATAAGTCACGAAAATAAACAGGTCTGTTGGAAGCGTGCTTGAGTTTCAACAAAATGAAGCCTCATTTCTGCACCTTAGTGGCCAACAACAAATTTCTGTTTGCCTCTCATTCCATCCTTATTATTTTTTCCATGGCTGGCAAAAAGATTATTCAAACTATTTTCAAATTTAGGTTTGAAGGTATTAAAGGCCAAGTGTTTGCGGCCATTGTAATGCCCTCTGACGCGATGGGGTTAGCTTTTAAAGAAACTGAGGAGCTGCATTAAGTGATGTAGAATTGACCACCGTGGGGGGGGGTTACTTTGTTGTCAGAGTGCTCTGGCGATTGGCGAATAATTTACTCATATATGGATCCTTTCCGCTATGCAACACCTTCTAAAAGGAATGTCTGGAGGATTGTTTCGTACAACATACAGTAATGGATACTATTTCATTATCAAGGCGCAGCTGTTTTGCCACCATGATGTCAAGTGAAAAAGATCTGCATAGAATATTAGAGACAATCAAAAACAGACATCTATCAATTAATTAATTAATTAATTAATTAATTCAAAGTAGTTACTGACTACTTTCTTGATAAATTAGTGATCCTTTCATGATAAGGTAAAGTGCAGGTGACAGGTTCTGCCTTCAACTCTGATTTTTCATTTGTCTTTTTGCTAGTTGCCTAGTAACCACATGTACAGGTAGCTCATTACATGTATCTTTCTCATGTGGGCATTGTATCATTTGACATCAATAGTTTCACGTCATCCTGCTATTTTACATCATACCTTTGTGAGGAATGGTTATCTTGTGCTATTAACTCTACATGTGAAAATATCTTATTACTGTAGAGTTCCGATAGTAGCGACCCTCGTTACTTTCGGAATTAGCAGCCTTTGGGGGTCGCTCCTTTCGGGAGGTCGTTACTTCCGGGGGGTCGCTACTTTCAGGGAACACAAATCGTTTACATATAGAGCTGGCGCAAGCCTTTTTTCCGAAATAAAAAATAAACAACATAAAATCTAAAAAAGAACAACATCTTATTTGCATTCCAAATGTATAGATTGTGTTTCATAAAAAGAAGATAACAATGATAGATACAGCAAAAAACCGTATATAGAAAACTATATAGTTTTCAATTTCAATTTGAAGAAACGTTCCTGTTGTTAATACAAAATTATACCGGTTTATGGTAGTTCTTTCATCGCTACATCAGTGAAATGATGTCAAGGACGAATGGTGGCATAAAGCTTGCCCTTGTTGTAAATTAAACTGCACGAACATATTATTGTACATTAAAATTTTGACTATTGATTGACAGTATACCATTTGAAAAACTTGGTCTTGCTACTTTCAGGGGGCGGAGGGGAAGGTCGCTACTTTCGGGAGTTCGTTACTTTCGGGGCGTGGGGGGGGGGGGTTGCTACTTTCAGAATTTACTAGTGGGCACAAAAAATTGATGTTAATTTCGGGGGTCGCTACTTTTCGGGGGGTCGTTACTATCGGAACTTTACAGTAATTAAAATTGGTGATTATTATTTTGTTATCATTGTTTGTTATTCTCGTAGAAGGGACACAGTCGCCAGGCCGTGGTGCTTCTGCAGTTGGTCCAGAGGCCAGGCAAGATGTTTCTAAATTGGCAGACACATTTGGTAGCAACTGTACTGTTCAAGGTAACTTTCATGGGATTATTACACTGTGAAAAAGGCTCTAACAAGTTTCCTTGCAATGTTCATCGTTTTCCTTTCGTAAATAAATGTTTCCAAGTAATGTGCATGTACAGTACTGTTCAAGGTAAATTGTTTATAGATTGTTATATGTTCATTGATTTTCTTTTGTAATTTGTTTCATTGTAATGCTGTTGCATTTACCTAGACTGCTTAGGCTACTGGCAGCCTAACTGAATTTCTTAGAAGTGGTCCTTACACTTATACCTGAACAGTTTTAAGCAATTGTTCCTTATAGACACCTGAAAATGCTGCAGTGTCAGGATAAATTATTTCTCCCTGTCGTCTATAACCTGCACTTTAATTGTATACATTAAATTATTACATTCACTGAGTCCCTTCACAGGTCTGGAATACTTATTTAAATAAGTTGAACAAATTGACCTGCTCTCAACTGTGTGGCTTCAGCTCAGTTGGTTTCTAGAGCGTTGTTCTGTCTCGCATCGCAGAAGTCGTATGGGCTGGAATCCCGTTGAAGGCACCTGAATTTTTCAGGTGACTGTAAGAATATTGCTTAAAATTGTCCAGATACATTTGACGTTCCTAGCTATGGTGTTGTACCAGTACTAGGCTATCTACATGTAATAAACATTTCAGACTCAAGGCAATTCAAAAATGGTCTACAAAAATGTTCATACATCCAGGTGAAAATGAAGTTGATGAAGCTTTGATTTACCCACATGTAAAAATGTTTTTGTTCTCTTTTTCTGTTCCTTCTTGGTGGACATCATGAATACTTTGTGGACAATCTAATAGTTGCATATAGTTGTAGGTCCAAACTCACACTGCAAACAATTAAATACTTATTATTCTTTTTGGCATAATTTTTTATTATGAAGTTTTGTGCAGTCGACTTCCGATAGCTGGAACCTTTAAGGGAAATTGAAAAAAAGTTCGAGTTATGGGGAGTAAGGAGTTGAGCAGCAACTCTCTATGAAGATACAGGCACAGAAGTTAAATGTACCCCAAACCAACCTGAAACCTGAACTGGACTTACACATTAAATTTTTGTGTAATGCAACAAGAGGACAAAGATTACAGGGTTTTTTCAAAATAAATTAAATGTTTTGGACTGTAGTACTGTTTTTTTTTTATTTCTCGCGTAATGACAGACGTGGTTCGAGTTATTGAGGGTAAAAATATATCTACAGAGAATGACCCAAAGGGAAATGAAAATTGGTTAGAGTTAGCAGGAGGTTCAAGTTATCAAGGGTTCATGTTACCAAGGGTAAAATTGCAGTAAATGTATTATGGAAACCCAGGGAAAATCGATTTTGGTTCAAGTAAGGGCGAGGTTTGAGTTAGCAAGGGTTTGAGTTATCGGGACTCAATTGTATTATACAAAGTGGACAAAAAGTCACAATCAGTACGTAAGTTTTAAAAGCAAATTAACAAAAAAAGTAATGTTGTTTCTAGACCATGTAGCTCGCCAAAGTAGTGGCAATGGACTGCGACCCCCAAAGAGGCCCAGCCATGGTACTGTTGGACGGCCTATCAAGTTAAGAGCCAACTTTTTCCAGATGAATATCTCTCCAAAGCTGACCTATTTATACCACTACGATGTTGAGATTATTCCAAACAAATGTCCAAAGGTAGTAAAAAGAGATGTTGTGAACCAAATCATACAGAAATACAAGAAAGAGACTTTCCAAGGTCATGAACCAGCATTTGATGGCGAAAAGAACTTAATAAGTTCCAAAGAACTTCCATCTCCAGTAAGTCAATTATTATAATAACTGCATAATCTCATAAGGATTTACATCAGGTTACATACATGTAATAAGATTACAGTATGTTACTAATTTCATGTTGAAGTTAGGCATGCAAGGCATTATAACTATGACTTTTAAGACATAAAAAATCATTGATTTTTCTCCAAAAAAACCCAAAATAAAATATCAAGCTTTCAAATGTACCAAATTTACAATACTTAATTGTTAAGAAGTGCAAATATTTGGGATCCTTAAAAGATTTTTACAAACAGTAAAACACATCTTAAAATCTTAGAAATGTTTGAAGATAATTAAATTTTAATTTGTGCACGCAAAAACAATAATCGTTTAGATATACATTGTATACTTATTGTATACATGAAAAAGGTTTTGTTAAAAATAATTAATTTTGCTGTTTTTGTGTGGAAACCTTAAAGGCCGGGACACACTAGGCGATAAGTCGCTGCGACACGTCACGGGGAAAAGTCGCCGCAACAAATCGCCTTGTGTGACACGGTTAATTTCATGAAAATCATTGTCGCTGCGGCTGAATTTTGTCGCCGCAACAAAACTAGCGAAAGTAGCGTTGTTGCATCGTGTGTACACTTCCGGCAACAAGTCACTGCGATAAAATATAAGTGAACCAATGAGAGAGCGTCATATGGTCAGCCATATTGAATTGGAAGACTAGTTCACATTCCCCCTCATACGAGATCACGGCGTGTGTTCCGAACAGGCGTCGTGTCGCAGCGACTTGTTTCGCAAGTACCGGTAGTACACTTGGAGCAACTTGTCGCAGAGACATGTCGCTGCGACTTGTCGCCTAGTGTGTCCCGTCCTTAATGTTACTTGTGCAATGTTTCAACATTGTCGACACAACTTTTTTTTTTTTCATGTTATTTTGCTGTGTGTCATCTTCTTTTATCTCATTAGACTATAGCTAGTGCTACTATGATAAAAAAAATCACTTCCTTTTTTGCTTTTGAATGTAAGTTTTGGATTTCACAGATTTTCATGGATTTCTGCCATTACTCATGTTCAAACCTTACCGATTGGACCTCAGAGGGTTGGATCTAGATCCAAAACTCCCATGCTGCATGTAATTCAGCCCTGTGCACATGCACTGCATTCTTAAACTAGTGAGTCTTTATGTCATTTTCTCCTTGATCCAGCTCTCTAAGAGTTTAAAGGAAGTACAGGTGTAGTGGCAGACTATTAAAAACAGCACCGGTGCAAAAGTAAGTTTACGGTCCCTCGAAACTCGATCCGTGAAACAAGATTCTTGTTCCTCAATTCTCAAAAACTTCGTGGATTGAGGCTCCAGTCAAGTTTCAAGACGTTTGAGGATTTTCTAGACAATTTTGAAGACTCTTGAGTGGAGAAGACAAAGGAGTTTTTGTGTGATTAATTTTTCATGCATCTCTTCAGGTCTAGTTTACGAGTTCTATCTTACTATAGATTTCCATCATTTTTCACATTGGTCAGAAACTACGACGAGATGACGAGACACGTCAGTTTCTTTCATTTGTTGAATTATTTTGTATACTTTTGAAAAGATGGGATTGTATTTTAACCTTGTATTGTAACTTTCGCGATATCGATCCGTCACTTTGTGCCTGCATTATTGATTTCAACTTGAATATTTAATTAGCCCTCTGCCATGTATTCACACAGAAACTAGTTGGACAGGGTATTTTGCAGTTTATGCCCAAAAACTTATATGGAATGAGGTTTTCCATCAGTTCACTTCATAGAAAAAGTTGTGCTCGGAAAGGCGTGATCTTCACCGACCTAATTTTTGTTTGGTTGTTTGTATGATAATTTTGTCATGACCTCTCTTTTGTTGTAAATTATTATATGTTGTATCTAACTAGCTTCAAGTCCTGTATTTTTGAGATTTTTTATTCAAGGCAATTTATTTTTGCTTAATATTTTTGGTAATATACGTACTTGTGCACACCCCTTAGTGTGCACAAGTATTATTCGGAAGTCATATTGGAAACTCAAGTGCAACTTCATAGACCATTTCCGAGTTCATGTCTGCCTCCTCTTCAAGGCGAGTCTAAGTGCGAAGTTTTTGTTATGAAAATTAGTTTTCACTTATATGTAAAGTAGAACTAATTACCATCACAACAACTTCGCACTTGGACTCGCTTTGAAGAGGAGGCAGACATGAACTCGGAAATGGCCTATTCCAATGAAGTCAGAAGTTTAACACTGGTCATCATCAAAATATCGGTCTTCGGATTGAACTTGATCAAACATCCAATTAGCACTATGCACAGAATTTTTGAAACATTAACTACTTTTTAAAGTCTGTGTCACGCAAGCTCTTTGATCCCATGAAGGCATAATTATATTAAATAAAATGACCGTTTAGGTGAAAAGGATGCTTAACTAGTCAGCGTTTCAAGGATTTTTTCGTTTCAAAGGCAAGGCTGCTGCCTTTGGGCTTCCAACATTAAAAGTTAGTTAAGCCTGAGTCATTTTTTCAAGAGCCCAGAATTAATTAATTCCAGCTGGTCAAATTTACAAGAAAGTGAGGATGAATCAAGAAAGGCACCTGTTCGGGCTACTTGTTTGAAAAAGTGGTCGTAAATTCGTATGAAAAGGCCCCTGCACCTTTTGGGCACTTTGCTTTAATAAGAGTTCAGGGAAAATGCGATCGTAAAAATCATCTGTGCTTCGTTTTTGCACTTGCAGTTGCATTGAAATGTTCAAAGTTCTCTCTCACACCGGTGCATCAAGCGATATTGATCGAAAAACCAACAATTATTTTTTTTAATACCATGCGAAATTGACTAAAATGATAAGTGCGAAAAGTTTCTGTCCAGATTCTTTATGGAATATTAAAGTGTGAGAAACTTTTAAGGACCAAATGCTTCCAGGCTGTTTTTTTTTTTTTTTTTACCGAAAACACATGTGTAGTCCAAGCCAAGTGTTAAGTGTAAATGAGTGTTGTCCTAACGGTTTGAGGCCTAACACTTACACTAGTCTTACAGTGTAGCACTTGGCCTGGGCCAAGCTGATTAATTTTGTCCTCAAACTCCCAAGGCCTGCTCCCATCTGGCCTTGTAGCTCAGTCTGTAGGAGCAACGGTGATCTAATCCGAAGATTGTGGGTCGGATACCTACCCAGGTCAGAGATTTTTTCTCTGTCCTTTGGTCATGCATACGAAGTTCCTGATGCTGTAGATCAGCGAAGGTTCTTCATCCATCACATGCACAGTAGTATTAGGCCTCACTTGATTTCTGCTCATATGTACATAGGCTACTTAGGACAACACTCATTAATTTACACTAAGTTCAGGTGCTTTGAGTATTCTGAAGTAGCGAACGTACCAGTAGCAAACACTCCTTGCTGCCTAAAATTTATGCCTGACAAGATACATTTTTAATTTGTGCAATTTACTTGTGCGATTTAACTGATAACTTAAGGTGGCTCAAACCAGTTCCAACACTTTCAAGTAGCCTTGTTATTACAAGGATTGACACTACAACACTTTATCACGTCACATCAATGTTGTGGCTTTAGTTACGCAATTATATCTAAAAACATCAACTTGGTGACCCCAATTTTTTATTGCACAAAAGTGATCAGCAGGCAAGATGAAACTCTTTACAAAGAGTAAAAAAATTCTGTGGAGCAGATTCAGAGCTAGCTTAAATTTTCATTTATTTGAGGTGGCTCTGAATCCGCTCCACGGAAATTTTTCAAACTTTGCAGAAAGTTTCATTCTGGCATGCTGATTGCATTCAGAAATAAAAAAAAATGGGCTCTCCTTGTTCTTTT
>JALIRR010006805.1:2500-23898 GCA_023091755.1 Montipora sp. Colony 1 RG-2022 | reverse complement strand
GAGGTATTGGTCTAATTACAATAAAAGTTTGTATATCAACTACTAAAAATAAAAAATAACATTTACCATACCCTTTGTACAATTAATTAGAAAATTCATAGCGCTTATTACATTTGTGAATTGAGAATCTCTTCTCTTTTTTGAAATATTAAATGGATATCATTTACCCCCCTATTATTTTATATGAAACCTTGTTTTCTGCTGTAAGTAAATAATTCTGATTCTTCTCGTTATCACTTAAATTGGTGTAACGAGTATCAGCGTTTGAAGTATGTGATTGCAGCTCACGTCTTAAAGTGATATACCCCCGACAATACATCAAGAAATGATGTTAATTTTCTATGCTCCTCTGTTTTCATATTTGCCAGTTTGTATTCGTAATGCATGACATACATGTACTAATCTAAGCCTCGTCAGGCTAATTCTGTGTGCTGCACCGACTTTGTTATTATGTAAGGTAGTTTTCAAATTGATAATTATTTTTAACTTCCTTTTGTGTAATTTTTTTCTTGAACTTTTTGATAACCTATTCTGGGTTTCAAGCCAGTTCTATAACGGATGGATGTGTTGCTGGGTTGCTGGTTCTTTTACTTTGCACTTTTTATTTATTTCTTCATTCTTTTAAGTCGAAGGAAGGTCCGTATATTTTGTTGCATATTGAAATGCTTCAAGTAACAAAAGGTGTTTTGTATGATAATAGTTCCGGTCCCCAAATTTCGCATGCCTAAAGTAACACGGGTTAAACCAGGGCTCGGTTGTTCAAAAGCCGATTAACGCTAATCCCAGATTAAAAATTAACCGAGGAGTTTATTTCTCTACTCCTAAATGCTGTTCAACGCTGATATCTGGCAAAACTTTACATTAGAAGAAGTCAATCTTGAAAAACAAGAATAAGCAAAAGAAACTTTCACCAAAAAGTTAAAAACTTGAAACAAAAGTTTACGCTAATCCTGGATTAAGCTAATCGGCTTTCGAACAACCGGGCCCAGTGCAATAAAGAGTTTCTTCTTAATGACAATTGTTGCTGTTTCCGTGTTGAGAAGGATCGATTTATTATCGAGAGAACTTTGATGGCTTTTTTGTTCAGAATTTCTCTTGCAAAGGTGTAACGTCCAGAAGACGTCATCTCTACATCTAAATATGTTTGTTTCCCAACAATTTGTAAAGTTTCATTCTTATATTTAAAATGTTTTTGGTTCTTGTTTTGTCCTTAACCACTGGATATAAATATGTTTGACTTTTTGGTGTTGACTTTGAGCTTCCAATCTTGAGCATGTTTATGAATAATTAAATCATTCAAGCGATTGTTGCAACCCTAACTGATTGATTGACTGACTGATTGATCGAGCGATTGATTTATTGATTAATGGATTGATAGATTAATGGATTGATAGATCGATGGATAGATCAACGACTGGATATAGATTGGTTGATTGTTGTTTTGTTGATTAATTGATTGATTGATTTACTGAATAATGCATTCACTGACTGAACGACGGATTGACTGAGCAACCGTATTGGCCGTTTCGTTGGATGACTTTGTGAATGTTGAGCCAACGAAAAAAATGCCGAGTCATCACCATCCAACTTGAGGTGTTTAACGCGTCAATATTTTGAATAACAAGGTAGGAAAGTTTATCTGGGTCATAAGCCAAATGTTGAGTGAGGTTTGCAAAAACTGTCTAAGATAAAAGGGCCGATGGCGTTCGCAGTGGCACTTACCATATTAGCCTCCTCGATGTTTCCAAAAGATTCAACGTTCAAACTACCTCTTATGCGAAGAACTTCGCCCTTTTCTGAAGCATAATGTAAAGCAGGTTAAACACCAAGTCACGCAGCAATTCCCAATCCTGGGCTTATGTCGAGACTAACTTCTTTAGAATACATGAATTAAATGCTAATTTACCAAAGGTTGGAAGCAAGGCCTTATCGTACTTGTCGAAAACAGTGGAAAGGACATCAGCATCCACTCTGAAATGAGTATGGAAGAAATCAGTGAGTCATTTTGAAGGATGTTCAGATGAAATATTTTGTCCACCTTGGCAGAGTCTCATTAGGTTGGCAGTTAAAAGGCAAAAAAATATAAGACATCAAAACTAAAAGTAAAACGATTTAAGTATAACGAGCTATGTCATTCCGAAGGGGGAAGGGGGTGTAGCTTAAAGTTTGTTTGTTGACGACTAAAATTCTTAAATTTTGACGGTTGAGTGCTTTCAGGAGGAAATTTCCATTCATTTTTAGTTAATATCATTGACTTTCAATTTTCTTTTTAATCGGAAATTTGTGTTTAGGACGTTGCTTTGATCTATCTCGTCACTTAGAATAACTTGAAACAAGCTAATGAATCTGTTATTGGAAAGTATTTTTCAAGTACAATAAAGCCGTCAAATCGGACTGCACTCTGAAACCCTCTCAAATTGAATCGAGTTCAGTCCGAATTGCAGGCTGGACCAGTTGCCTGAGTGGTTAAAATGCTTCAAAATCAGAACCAAAATTATTGAACGAAACTAATCTGATACTTACTGGTGAGATATTAATAGCACAGCCAAGAAGACCCAGGAATGACGAACGGCAGATTTCATTGTGGTAGCTGACACAAAAAGACAAATGTCAAATGCTTTTGACGTTCTGGCAAAAAAGATATCGTTTTCATAATAGACATCGACAGCGTGGATTTTGTCAAATCCTTGAAATTACTTATAATCTTAACCGGCACCACGCCATAGCTCTATTTGATAAGCAATTTTCCTGACCGAATTCAAGAGACGACGTTTGGCCTCTTGCATTTGAATCCAGAAATAAACTACAACTCAGCTAATTTTTGACACCTTACTTTCTTGTGGTTTGTCTGTGGTCCCAAGTTTTAATACGAAACCAGCGTTAGCGTTCATTTATGACCATTCACGACTTGTTTTCAACTTGGCGGACGATGGCGATTTCTAGCTGAAGACGGTCTTAAAGCGATTTTTAACCTTAAAATAAGCATGTGAAGTGACAGAAGATAAAAATGGCAAAAATGTAAGGACGAAATATTTCTCTGAATCTATTAGATTTCGGGAAAATTTAACGGAAAAACGAATAACAACTAGGCCGAGTATATATATCATTTATATGGATTATCTTTCCAAAATAGATCATATCTGATGCATCTTAATTCTATTTTAGGTTCAACACAAGAACTGTCATCACGCAAATGTGAAAGTCTTGAAAGACTGATTGCAAATACTTGAGCCAAAAATTCGATGGCTATGAGCAAAATGGAAGCGTCAAGAACATTATTTCATGTAAAATTACGGACAAGGACTGAATGTTGTTGTTCCCATATTGCCAGAGAATTGGTTGGCATATTTAATACAACAAAGATCACCCACTGTAAGCAACATAGAACTGAATACTGTATATTAATCTGATAAGGAAAATTAATATACTAGTCTTGCAATGCCTTTGAAGGTATGGCTTTCAGTTACCTCATTATACACAAATTTAAAGCCGACAATAAAGAGGAAAACTGAAAATTTAAGTCCAGGGTTTTCAATAAGAGCCGGCGGCCGACGAAATTCCCCGTCTATTATATACGCAAACTCGCCGCATACTTTTCCTTGGAAGTTACACCAAATTTGAGAAATAACATAAGAAACAATTGCACAGAACATGACCCTTGAAAAAAGTTTTGCTCATCAAAAACAAAAGAGAGGTCTGAATTCTAAGTAATTTCGGCAGCGATTTTAGCTTCCCTGTCTATGTCAAAGATCGAGCAAACACAAGCTCGTGCCTTCGGCCCTTGGAAATTCTCCGCCTTTTCCTCAGATTTTGCCGCCTACTAAAATCGTTATTGAAACCCCTGAAGCATAAACGAAAATTAGGTAAGCAAAAGTCTAAACACAGTTAGTAGAGGGGACTAAATTGTAGTATACAAACCTTTATGTAAGTGCTTCCTCATTTTCTATACCTGAGGATATTATGCAATCACACGATCAAAGTTAAGACAAGTTCTCTTTGAAAAGACAAAATCGAAGCAAAGTGAAGTTAACAGTTTTAATACAAGCACTCTAATGAAATAAATGTAATAAGTCTTTAATAAATGAATATGAGATCATCACACGAAATAAATATAATTGCAAATCTATTTATTTTCCATAGTTTCACTCAGATAATCATGTAGTTTTTTGGCTGATGTTGGTTTTCACAGTTTAAAAGTTTAAAAAATTCAAATAGTTTATCATTTTTTGAGCTAAATTTTTCTTAAATCTAATTTTTCTTGAATCTAAATGTACCAATAACAATAACAAATGGAAAACATAGAATATATGCAAAATAAAGATTGTATTATTTGGACAGCATCATATATTGTATAATTATTGAAGAATTATTCGCCGAAGGCGAAGTGATTATCGGTGAATGTTCACCGAGACGAAGTCGAGGTGAATATTCACCGATAATCACTGAGCCTGAGGCGAATAATTGTTTTAGTATAAATACACAGGTGATTATTTCAAAAAAGAGAAAAAAAGAAACATTTCAACGCGAAATCATCTGCACTTACAGTGGCAAAACGATTACTGGCAGCCATTTCGTCCGCCGAGGTGATTATCGGCTGATAATCCGAGATAGCGAGCCAATGAGAGCGCGCGATTTTGTATAATCACCTGTGTATTTATACCAATTACAAATATGTAGAGTATGTACAAAATTAAATGAATTCAAAATACCTTGGTTACTTCAAGAAGTTGGGTTTAACATTTTTACTCTATCAAGGTTACTAGACAGCCGCAATGAAAAAATCAACTTGTTTGAACATGACATAGGTTTTTTCATGGAAAGTGTACCAGTAAATAGTTACAAAATAATCAGAGAGAAGCCAAAAACCCGTGAAATAGACAACTAAAACACCCTAGTAGTCTCTAATTGGTCTCTAATGCAATAAAAAAATTAAGACCATTATTGTTTTCCTTTGTGTATTAGATTTGATTGCATGGGTTTAATGCCTTCATTCTATTATACTTCGCATTTCTTAGTTCGAAGATTTTGGTCAAATCATTGCCAAGTTCATTATCTAGTTCAATACTAGACTTGTTTAATTCGGCTTTCATCTCATTAATTAAGTTCCCTTTCCAGTTCAATCTTTGTCGTTGTAAAGTTATCTTAAAAGCCTTTTGGGGTCAGTTTTTGACACTGGTGCTTTTAAATGTGTGCGCTTTGTTTGTCTGTTTTCCTTTGCTGCCTCACTCCTTTTTAACTGACATAAATACTCAGCAGTGCATGCAGAACAGCAGGCTGGTATTTCAATCTTTAGCACAAAGCAACTCAGTGTTTTTATATCTCGAATTATATCTTTTGTGGGTAAAAAGTTTCAAGAGGATCTTCAGCCAAAGGCACTACATGGTGATAAAATACAAGCAATCTAATAAAATAAATGTAATAATTCTTAAATAAATGAATACGAGATCATCGCACAAAATTAATATAATTTATTTTTTATGGAGAGAAACTAAAATAAATATATATTTTTTTCTAACGCGCTTGATGATCAATATCGCCGGAAAAATAAAAACAAAAACGGTACCATTTAAAAAACTGTTCAAATTGTGTGGATAACAGGTTGATTGCAAATAGACGTCCTTTGCTTTTGTTACAATCACTTGAAGTGAGATGAGAACAACGAAAAATGCAAAAACTTTATGGACGCCGAAGACAGATGTTTAACCCATTAAATATACCGCGGCCTTTCAGACACCGCAGGATATTTGTATCGATTTGTATGCTGAAACTGACCTAGTATTCGATTCTTCCTTGGTGGAAAGAACATTTTGATAAGAAAAAAGGTTTCGTTTTTTAATAGAATGTTGAAGAAGTGATGACAGCATGAGGATTACTCGTTGCGTGAGACCGAAGTCAAAAATTCCACTAGCAACAAGCATATTATAGGGTGACCCGAAAACACTGATCCCGGTTTATGGACCCCCCACGGACCGGGTCCATGGACTGCCTTACGGACCGGTCCACGGACTATCTCTACGGGCCCCCTCTACGGACCACCCCAAAAAACACAGAATTAAAAATAAATAACAACTGAAAATTTGTTTATACCGGTTGTCTGGATAGATCACTCTCGCCGGTGAAATCTCAGCCGTTACGCTGCGCAAATCAGACTAAGGCTCAGGTGTTGTCTTTTCCTTCGCTGTTGACCGGAGTGCTTCGAAACTAAGTTCTTTCGCCATTTGTTTGTTTTGCGTGTGTGTGTGTGTGTGTGGAATAAAAATACATTTAAAAAAATGATATTCCGCCATTTTGTTCAGGACAGAGAGATCGTGAAGCCTGGGGAGAGTTCACAAACCCGCGGGAGAATGATCCGAACAAAATGGCGGAGAGAAAGAAAGAAAATACAAATAGAACTTACTTATTATCAATCTTTTTCGAAGGATTCCGGTCCACAGCGACGAAAGGGGCAATATGTGATTAATAGACTTTGTACCCGAGCCTGAGCCTTAGTCTGTTGAATTTGGGGAGCGTTACGGTTGAGATTTCGCCGACACGAGTGACTCGAGTGGTCTATCCAGACAACTGTTAAGTCAAATCTTTAGTTTTTATTTATTTTCATTTCTATGTTGTTTTTGGGTGGCTCCGTAAGGGTAGTCCGTGGACCCATTCCGTACAGGGGTCCATGGACCGGCAGTCAGTGTTTTCGGGTCACCCTATATTATACAAGCAAAAACGTTACCGCCAGTGTTTCGCACGTTGCGAAGACAAAGAAAACTAATTCCAATCATTTACGAATCTTAATTAATTAAGTCTCCAATTCTGTATTTATTTGTCGACCTTTTCACTGGTTCAATAACAATGCGATGCACGCGAGGCCTTTTACTAAATGAGCGAGATATATGTCGTGTTAAAATGTTAAGACAATACTCTTTTAATATTGAATTCTTTCAGTAGTCTTTTTCAGAACATAGAGTTCTTTTGTCCAGTCAAATCGAGATATGTTTTTAACATCGAGATCAAAGCTATAAATTAGTAGCATGCTGATAATGCAAAAACTGTCTATCTTTTCTGGAACGAAATACATAGACCAATAGACTCATATCACTCACTGTCCGAACAAAAGATTTTGCCCATCTAACATCTCATTCCGTGTGAGGCTGGACGGGCAAAGACAATACAAAGACAGAACCTTTATTCCCCAAGGACTTCAAAATGGCCGCCGAGTGATAAAGGTGAATTCTGCTAACTCAGTGTTGTACCCAATTCAAATCTTTTAGGAATAAAATGTTTTGTTCCAAGTATTTCCATATCATTTAAATGTGAATGCTTCATTGTCATGCAAATTCATTACACAAAGAATCCTAACCCCGAGAGATTTGAATTGGGTACAACATTGAGTCAGCCGAATTGGTCTATTCTAGGAAGAAAGAGTAAGAATGTCTTCGTTGATTCTGTTTCGTCGCTTCACTGATCCAGATTATGAACAAGACGTAACTAACCACAGAAGTCTTAAAAAGTATCACCAGACTGGTGAATTTGTCACGAGGGCAACTTACAAGTTTGCCACGAAAAAAAAAAAATAAAAAAATAAAAAAAATAATGAAGTGTACGGTTTGCAAGCAACAGCTGAGTTGCCAAACCTGGTGACAAGCTAAAAGTACGACAGCTTGTTTGGTACACATTAATTGGGAACTGAAAGAAAATAACGTGACTGTGCTAGATCGAAGTTACATTTATGTTAAAATATTTATTTTGTATTGTAAGCTTCATTTACATTTTTCACCGACGAACTACCAGAATTACTCGTAAAAATTATCTTTCAGGTGGTCAATGGGAATATTTCTATGAGCGAGGTCTGGACCACGGTGCCGGACTTTGTAGTGTGCAGTTTGGTAAGTTTTCCGTGATTCTGTATTTTAAAACAGCAAAAATTTAAACTGTAACTGCGAAAACAAACTGCACTCAACTTCCAACTCTCTCGACGACCGAGCAATTTCATTCACCGAGTAACTGCTGTCCCAAGTTTATTCATAATTCAACAAGCGGTTGTGTGACATCCCCATTGCTCCTCCTGCGGCGTCCACGAGCTGATCTGTCACGCGGCTTCCAAAATTTTAAATATCATTATTCTCTTATTTACATTATTATACCGTTTCTTTGACACGAGAATTACAGCGAAATGAAAGCGCAACTTTGTCGCGAATTTTCTGTGATAAAAACTTGTTCAGAAATTCAAAATCTCCGTTAACAGCACACACCAGGCCTAGTCCTGAGTATCTGGCTAGAAATTATTTCCTCTGGCCGCGCTTCAGCCGTTCGACGAGGGCCAGTCTCGTGCTTCTTAAGTTGCCTCGCTCATGCACAAAAAGAATTCTGGGTAATTCTGCCATTCCATGAAAAGGGAAGACTCCCGATTCTCATTTCATAGTTTTTTTCATAAGTGTCGGGCCACCCAGTCCTACCAGCAAAATAACGCATCGATTGAAGGTTTCTTGCCCAGATTGTGTCAGTAGGTCCTGGAATTCGTCCACAAAAAGGCCAGAGAGACAACTTCACTCGTGAACCGCCATGTTTACAACAGAGCATTTTAGGCGTCCCAGTCTGCATGAAACCATCTCTCGCCTCTGTCTCAGACAAGACCAGACACGCACGGTTCTTACGTTACGTTTATACCTATAAAATCAACTGAAATGTCAATTGCTGGTAAAAAAAAAAAAAAAAAAAAAAAAAACAGCATGTTAATTTTTTTTGGTACGCAAGGTATCGAAGAGCCAGAACATTTGCGCATGCGCTTACGGATTGTTTGAACAAGAGAAAAAAACGCAGTACCTCCAGACAACTGCGCTGGAGCGTCGTACCAAACGAGTCATCCCGGGATTTCGGCCCGTGCGATCGCTTTTGGACGCAGTTGGCCCTTCGCTGCTTTCTGCTACCGACCTTGCCTCCCAGTACGGCATTGAGGGAGAGATATGTCGGCCCCTAAACCATGTGTGACAAATCCCACGCCTACTCACAGCTCCAAACCGCCCTTGTCAATATAGCGTAAGAATTGGATGGCCTATATATTCAAGAGAAAAGTCATTTTATCTGTCATATGGTAAGCACTGGAGTCGCAGATTGCAAAGTGTGCGCATGCGCCCTCCTAAAGGTAACATACATACAGTCATAAGCTTTTCCGAGTAAGTACAGGAGCTAATATTTTCGAGACATTACATTTACAGCTAAAATACATAGCATATACAGATACCTACTAAATACATAATATTTAAAGATATATTCATTAAAAAGAAAAGCCGCTTGGAAAATGCAGCCCTGGATTGTCTTTTAAAACCAGTAAACTCATAGGTACGGATAAAATCAGGTAGCACATTCCGCAACTTAGCTGATACGTAAGAAAAAAGAGAACTAAGACCAGAACTGGTTGTTCCAGGTTTATTGAGGAACAGAATGTAATTTCCGCGAAGATTATGCATAAGAAGGGGACGGGAGAGAAAACTTATTTTTCATATAAGCAGAAAAACCCTTTTTTCAAAAAAAAAAAAAAAAAAAAAAAAAAAAAAACCACAGTTTTATCAAGTAATACGAGGAAATTTTGAATGCGCTTATTACTGGGTTGCCTATGGCAATCCAGTCGGAAAATGGGTAGATTTCCGTTTTCTTTTTTTTAGTATTTTTTTCCGTGTCGGTAAAAGTCTTGCCTGTCACTCCCCTGCTAAGTGGTGTCTTTGTGCTTAGAGTCTTCTTTGCGTATTTTGTTAGGTTTGAGGGGGCTGGGGTAATGCGTAGCTTGCTCTGCACAATTAACCTGTAATGGCGTCGGAAGTCATTGCAACGCGAATGGCGTTTTAGTACATCTTTAAAGAAAATATACCCATATGGAGCTCAAGAATGGAACGTCAAGACAGGCGGTGAAACATAAAGATCTGGAATCTTAAAAGCGACGAGTAATGGACTTCGACAGCGTGAATCTTTCGCCCGTCGAGCCGAAATCAAAATGAGCTGTACTTTTAATATTTCGCCAAGGTGGTATTACGTACAACACTGAAACCAAATGGTAAATTTCTCTGGTAACTTACGGGTGCAACAGAGACAGAGAAGGAATCGAACACCACAAGTAGATCTGTGATCTCTGTTGTGTCTCACAGTGTTTGCTGAAGTCGCATCTATTTAAAGTTTGCTTGTTTGTCTGGCAAGTAACATTCATTTTGTACTGAACTCAGCAAAGGTTAAAAAAATTGGAAATGTGACAGTGAAAAATTATTTGAATGAAAGCTTGTTGTCTCTTTTGTGCTTTATTATGTACGGTCAAGGTTCTTTCGAAAAGGGTTTGATGTGAACTGTCAGAAATTTATTTAATTGCATATGCTTTGTGATTGTGTGTTTCGCTTGCACGCACGCAACTGAAATAGGAAGGGTTTCTTGCCTATTATAGCAAATATGTTGCTTGTTTCGATAAATGTTTCGCTGGAAATTATTTCTGTGAAATTTCCAGCTTTTGTAAATATATCATGTTGTGTAATTTTCGAGCTTAGCAAATTTGCATACATGTGTTGAAATGTGATACGGGGAGAATTTTTGTGGTAACGCATAAGTCACGAAAATAAACAGGTCTGTTGGAAGCGTGCTTGAGTTTCAACAAAATGAGCCCCAAAATCAGTGAAAAATTGTGACGCAGATGAATAATAAAGTAGCTGCCATTTCCAAAATGATGAAATTACCTGGTGATAAATAACGTCCATCGCGTCTTGGAGAGTAAATTTTGACTTTGCATAAACAAGAGTTGTTCGATTGTGATCTTTGTTTTGACTTCGTTCATTTCATTGTCAAACTTTATAACACTTGACAGAAAAAGAAACTTACAAAAACCCGGTATCTTGTCATCATTTGACACAGATGCTTCACTGTTTGGCGAGTAAACATGCCGCGGTAACTTAATCACGGCGCCCGCTGAATTCCGGCCATGTCACTTTCTATTTGGCGATTTATTTGAACGAAGCAAAAATCTCCCAAAATGTTTGTCGCTGATCGTAACTTTTTATATTCTATATGAATTCACGGTTCAAAATTAATGTTGTTTTCATGTCGTAATTTTATTTTATTCTCGATCGACCGTCCTGGAGACTTCCTTCTGCTCTTTCTAAAAACTGTGTATATATAGTTATTTACTTTTGCATCAATATTTGTTTTTGCATAAAGCAAGCTAACAAGATCTGTACCTTGCTGAGTTCGCATTTGTTATCGTTAATAGTATTTTCGGTCCGATGCTTCTGTTTTATGAGGGGTATATTGTTTTGGTTCAACACAATCAACCCCGCCAAACACTAACCCCGCCCAACAGGATAAACTTCAGTGAATTTCGGCATTACAAAGCTGTCAGATGCTCAGCGGGCACGCTTAAACTTGTGGTAAAAAGAAGTAAATCAACATATCAGCCCAGAAGCCAATGTTTCTCACTTCCCATTTATTTTCTTCAATCTTTCTGGGTTCAGTACTTTGCTAGTAATCACATGTCTTCTCAGACTATTTACCCAAGACTTCTACCATGGCACTACAATGATAGACAATACCAAAACAATATCGTGCACTGTTAGAGCTACATATTACGCAAGGACAGATCTGTTTCGTCGTACGAATGTGTGGGGACCTGTGAGCCAAAGGGCCTCTTCTGGTATGACTTCTTAATGACCTTGAAAAAAATTGTTTGGAACGGTGCACGTAGCACAGGCAACCCATTGTACCCTCACGGAGGGTCTAGTTGCATAGAGATGTCGAGCTTGATTTTCGTAGTAAGAGGACAGGTAATCTGCAAATAAATTAATTTTAAGATTCAAATGAAGATTAAACACTTGGGTAATGTAATGCAAGGGTAATGCAACGACGTTTTTGTGACAACACTGAGTTGAAGCAACAATATCACTATCGAGTGGTGACCCGTAGCGATCCTATCAGAAACACCATGATCAACGTGAACGAGTATCTTTCCTAATGCTCCTATTGTCGCTTACAGGAAGGGCAAGTCACCCAAGGACTTTTTAGTCACAGCTTCAATCTGCCCACAAATTTGAAGCCACCTAAACCTAGCAAATCATAGGGACGCACTGGTTTCCTACACGCGACAAAGCATTACTTAATCCCGACGCACCTACTATCTCTTAAATCGCAAAATAGAAGGATGACGAGCTCGATGTCCAAAAACGTACTTGTGATATTGTAACCTTTGTTTACCGTCTATAACTCCATTTAGTTTTTAAAGATGAAAGCGGTTGTTTAATAGTAATAGCGGCAGTTTCACTAGCAACCTTTGTGGCTTCCCTAATGGTGTTGTTAGTAGAATCCTCCTTACAAGAAGGGGTTCCTCTCCATGCACTAACTAAAACATTCACTAGTCAGCAGGTACTTTGGGGGGAATTATGTGTGTGTGGATGGTGATTTGAGGAAAAATCATAGACAAAAGCTGGGGTTAGTCTGTAAAATGAGGGGGAGAAATTCACAAAGCAAACTCTCAACCCCACAATAAGGTTAATAAACACTGTGTGAAATTAAGAGTGCCTCTCAGCAATTTTCACCCAAGACTGTGCAAGATAAAAAAAATCGAAAATTGCCAAACTTTGTCACAAAAAAGGAATACGAAAACCATTTTTAGAAAAATATGTTTTAGTTTGTTTCGATAATTATTTTACCTGGACGGCGACTTTTTCGGTATGGGGCCTTGTGAGCGAGTGAAAACGACTCCAAAATGTCGCTTGTTTGATCGCTATTTTTGAAACTTGAAAATCAAAACAACATGGCACAGCTAAAATAATTCATTCACCTTTTAGCGCTGTTAACGGTACAATATACCAAAACTGGAATTTTTGACCAAATTTTAAAACTTAACTTTTTTAGATTGCTTACAGAGTGCCAAATTTGTGCGAAATTTGACCGTCAAAAAAGCATCCTGGTACATGGCTTTCTCAAACGAGACGATATTCATCGGAATAACCAATGTTTCTGCTGCAATTAACTTGAATACAATTTTTGGGTAAATGAAACGGAGGATTTTTGAGGCCCAATTTCAACATGCTGTTTGTCAACAAAAGTCGATTTTTGACCACCAAAGCGGAGGCGAGGTATATTGAAATCACGAACGCTAATCTCGATTATTCACTGAACAATTCGAGACTTTAGGTTTACTGGAACTACTGTAGATAAAATGGAACGTGTCATTGAAATTTAACTGTCTTGGTTTATTAAAGAGTGACATATTCGGTAATTAAAATTACTGACCTAAAAATTTGCATTCTAGTAAGATTCATTCCATTCCATATTTTTACGCAAACAAGTTTCCTTAATTCACTTTCTGAACATACCTGCAAAACAAACAAATAAAGGTATATCCCCCTTTATATAAGTATGCGCTGGTTGGATTTTCCTCGAAGTCCTCAAACGACCATCGAACGGTCAACCAGTCGAACGCTTTTTGACCTTCGTGAGTTGTGCCGTGATTGTGTCGTCAGAGCTGTCACGCAAGAGATTAGGACAAAGCACGCAGACCAATGGCTTCGTGCGGTTATTCTTTGTTTGTTGGGGAAATTTGTGGCGCAAGTTCTGATAATCCAGCAAACGTTCAATGCGTAACAATAGCAAAATGTGATAAGGACACCAAGGCACACTTGAGAAGTTATAAAGTGTCGGATTCTTCTCTGGATACAGTGGCTAGGCTTTTGCTCGCACGTGCAGGTAAGCTTTAACTGAAATCACTTAAATTAAGATATTGAGCAGAAAATCACTTTGCGAAATCCCCAGATACTACCTATTACAGACTTAATGTCAAAAGTAGAATACCCGCCCACAAGAAATGGACCTAAAAACACTGCTGCCGCAGTCGTGTTGTTGGATATACCTCGTTCTTTAATCCATGAGACAAGCACCGTGGCACTGCGGCACTAGCCAGTCTACTCAGCTCAATTTAACCTAAAATTTGGTCAAAAATTCCAGTTTTGGTATATTCTACCGTTAACAGCGCTAAAGGGTGAATTAATTATTCTAGCTGTGCCACGTTGTTTTGATTTTCAAGTTACTCATTCGTTGTTTGAAAAATAGCCAAGAATAGGAATAATAAATATGAAAATCTTTACACTAAAGTCATCGTTCTTAAAAAAAATTACGGAAAAGACTAAAGGAATCCACGGAATATGAAACAATTTCCAAAAGGCAAATCCAAATATCCCGAAGGTAAAGAGAAACTGAATGCGACACCATTAGGCTCGTAAATGGCTGCGAATCTTCAGGGGTAGAGCGCAACCGAGCAAGGGGGTTTCTAGTCCAGCGCTGGACCTCTACCCTACCCCCTCGTGCCGAGTCAAGAAAGGAAAAAAAAGAGAAGAACAACAAGTCGCAACCCTGGAGAAAAATCAGCACCAAAACCTTGGACATACTAACTCGACCAAAACTGCAAAGCCGATTAACCAAAATTGAAAAATAACCCTTACCGAAAACACAGTTATCAGGTGGTGTATCATAGAAGTTCTGAGGCAAAATTATAGTTAAAAATAAAGAAAAAAAGGATACCTTACATGGAAGAAAAAGCTGTCAAAAATTTCCCTTCTCTCCAAAAAAATTGCGAAGTCTCCTTTAAACGTCAGCTTGCTTGGGACAAAAGTGTTCAAGGACGACCCAAACTGTACACATGGCCTGGGTACGAGATGTGAGAAGGAGTGGATCTGGGAACCAGTATGACAAAACATGGAAATAATGTGTCGTGTAAAGAAGACTTCGGTGAGTCGTCAATTGCTGATGTCGGCTCAGATACAATTTTGGCGCAATTTATGCAGTCCGCTTTAGTTTCAACAAGCAACAGTCCATGAATTCAGGTAAACACAAACTGCATTCTTTTAATGACCGAATAAGGTAATAACAATTAAGGCAACTAGATCACAAAGACACACGGCGTGTCACGCAATACCGTAACATATCCCTTTTTTGTGAAAAAAAAAAGCTGACCATAACCACAAGACGAATAAAAACCTGAACTAAACACAAAAAAGAAAAAAAGAAAAAGAAAGAAATGATAGGAAAACAATGTTCACTGTAACAAGTGTCTTTGCACAGTCCTAAGCCTAAGTTGAACTGGAAGACCAACAACTTAGTTGTGTAGTCACTCAGCCTAGCGGGAGGCTTTATTGTTCTGGCCATTGTTCTCTTGACCGCTGGTGATATTGGCTTGTGTTCAGGGACCGTTGCTGGCTTTAAGCTATGCCTGGAAGGCTGACTTTCGCTGAAATCAACTGGCTTTGAAGACAGTGAGAGCGGTGCTGGTTTCTCAGCGGGCTTTAGGAAAGCTCGGTTTCGACGAACAAGGTGGTTGTCTGCATCCGTCTGCACTACATAGGGCCTGTCGGAGAGTTTCTCAATACAGGTACCCCTCCTCCATACGTCGTTCTTCAGTAAAGGTGCCACCCTTACGTCCTGTCCTATTTCAATTTCCGGTAGGATACGGGAGGAACGATCATGATAAAACTTGGCTTTCTGTCTTTTTAACTTGAGTAGCTGATCCACATTTTCTGGTACTTTCGGATACAGGAGATTAGTGGAAGTTGGGAGTAAAGTTCTTGTGCGGCGGGACATCAATCTCTGTACCGGACTTGAGCCCAGCGACTCTGTGGGGTATTTCTTTGATCAAGCAGGGCTAGCCAGGGGTCTTTGCTGTCCCTTTTTTAGCAAAGACTTGGCAACTTTTACGGCTGCTACAACTTTACCATTCGATTTGTGATGATGCGGGGAGAAGGAGAAATGGACAAACTCCCAACTATGTGTGAACTACTTGAATTCCTGACTTGTAAATTGGGGGCCATTGTCAGTAACTAAGGTGTCGGGTGTGCCATGTCTGGTGAATTGCTCTTTCAGAAATTCAATCACAGCACTTGATGTGTTCTCTTGCAACATCTTTACCTCGATGAAATCAGAAGAGAAGTCCACGACAACTATGTAATATTTTCCATGAAGGTTGAACTGATCTGCAGCAACTCTGCTCCAAGGGCGGTCTGGAATCTGATGACTTTGAATTGGTTTCTTTGGATTTTGGGATTGCACTTCACTGCAGATGGAACACTGTGAGACTTGATCACACACAACACTTGTCATGTTTGGCCAAAACACGGAATCTCTTGCTTTACGAAGGCAGGCGTCAATGCCTAAGTGACTTGAATGTATCTTGGACATAAATTCAGGCCGCAAAACACGTGGAATGATTACTCTAGAACCTTTGAAGAGAGCGCCATTATGTACGGACAGTTCATCACGATAGTCCCAATATTCTTTGATGTTAACAGGTCCTTGATCTCTCTGTGCTGGCCAGGCACTGAGAATGGTGGTCTTTAGAGTTTGCAAAGACTCATGCTGTCCAGTGCAGCGCTGTAGCTGTTCCAGTTGTTCAGGAGATCTTCAAGGTTTGCATATGGTTGATTTCGCCAAATCCACTGAAAACACTTGAAAGGAATCTTCAGGCACTGTGGTCTCATACTATGCTGCTCTTGACAAATGATCTGCTAGAAACATCTGACTCCCAGGTTTGTAACTGACTGCAAGATTGTATTTCTGTAATTGTAACAACATTCTCGGTAGGCGGCATGGTGCTGCCAGTAGAGACTTCTTAAATATTGACTCAAGGGGTTTATGATCCGTTTCTACATGGATCTGCTCTCTCTTCGAGCCAGATATTTGTTGAACCATTCACATCCAAAGACAATTGCAAGGCACTCCTTTTCAATGGTAGAATACCTTTGCTCTGTCTTGGAGAGAGTTCTGGATGCGAATGCTACTGGTTGTCCATTTTGAAGGCGGACTGCTCCTAAAACCTTGTCACTGGCATCTGTCTGATTGGTAGTCTCTTCTTCTTCATTATAAAACTTCAGGACTGGATGCTTGGTGACTAGCTGCGGAATGGTGGTGAAAGCTTCATCATGCTGTCTTGCCCATGTAAACTTGGCTGAACTGGTGGTAAGCTCTCTCAAAGGTGCAGACACATGAGAGAGTTTGGGTAGGAATTTAGACAAATAATTGACAAAGCCAAGGAGGGTCTGAACTTCAGAATTGGATGTTGGCTTTGGCATGTTCTTTATGGCTGTGACCTTGTCTGGAACTGGCTTCAACCCCTCTCTAGACATTACATGGCCCATAAACTTGACCTGTGTTTTCCTCAGTTTGACTTTAGACTTGTTAAGTTTTGGGTTTTCTTGTCTTGCTCGCTCCAACATTTCGATCATGATCAATGTGAGCTTCTGCATCGGTTTCTCCATATCCGACCACCAGGATATCATCTCTGATCACCTTAACTCCACGAAGATCAGCTGATCATTCTTGCAGTTTGCTCTCAAATACTTCCGGGGCAAGACGTATTCCAAAGGGCATTCTTAGGTAGCGGTATCTTCCAAAAGGCGTCCAGAACGTAGTTAATTTACTGCTCTCCTCATCTAAGCTGACTTGGTCAAAGCCATCCTTTGCATCAAAGGAGCTGTAGAATCTAGCTTTACTTAGTTCAGGCAAGAGTTCCTCTGAGGTTGGCATTTGGAACTTTGGACGCTGAACAGCCTTGTTTAAATCTTTGGGATCTGGACAAATCCTGATCTTATTAGGTTTTACCACTACCACCATACTGCTTATCCCCTCAGAGGGTTCCTCAGCTTTCTTAATGATCCCTTTTTCCAGAAGCTCAATACTCTTCTTCTCCGCATCCTTTCGTAGGGCTACCGGAACACGACGAGGAGAATGCTGTACTGAATGATATTTTTGTCAACCACTATTTTGGCATTTCCAATGTGTCCCAGGCCAGTAATTACATCGTGATACTTGCTAAATAGCGGCTTTGCATCGCTAACTTGATGTACTGTATCAGTGAGGCTAGAATTAGACTTGATGAGTTGCAACTTCTCACAGGTTTCCGCTGACAGAAAGGGTCTACACTTGTCTTGAACCACTTGAAACTTGAGCGTCTGCCTAGTATTATGATACTTCACTTGCAAGTCACATTTTCCAATAGGCTTCAAAGATGACCCACCAAATAGCCTGAGCTTGGCTGATGACTTTTGAATTGGAGGATCTCCTAGCTGAGTAATGGCTGATAGGTCATCTAGGCAAAGTACATTACATGTGGCTCCAGTGTCCAGTTGACATGACACGGATGTGGTAAAATAATCTTTCGGTGATTTGTAGAACTGGATTTCTGTAAACCATTCTCTGGCCTTCGTATCCACTAGCGAACTGATTTATTTTCTTCCCTGCGAGACAAACGGACGAGAAGTGGCCCTTTTTTTCACAATTGCTGCAGGTTTTCCCGAACGCCGGACACTCCGTTCTCTTTACATGACGTTGTTGACGACCACAACACTTGCACGTGAAACCGAAACACGTTTCCACGCCAGCTTTTGTCTGTTTATCATCAGATTTCTGCCTTGGAGCATTCTTTCTGTCAACAAACTTCTTAACGTCCTCGGCTTTGTCTTCTGAGCTTTGGATTTTCTTCATTTGCTGCGCGGCTACTTCGCTTGTAGTACACATTTGAATAGCCTTCTTTAGATCCAAACTCTTTTCTCTCAATAATCGTACTTTGTCACCATTATTCTTCAGTCCGATGACTAGTCTGTCCCTGATAAGATCGCCAGTCAGCTCTCACAGTATTCGCAGGATGTTTCTAACTTTCTAAATGCGGTTACATCACTTTGAACTGACTCCTCATTATCCTGCATGCACGTATTGAAAACGTACCTTTCGTAAACCACATTTCGAGTGGGCTTGAAATAGTTATCTAACGCTTCGAGACATCCGTCGATTTTCTTTTTGTCGTCTTCTGACAGGTTCAAGTTTAAGGAAATTTGAAGGCATTCTCGGCCTATTGCAGATCTCAAGGTTGCGACGCGAATGGTTTCTTCACGGTGAATGAGGCTCGTGGCGATTTCGTAATCGCTCCATTGCTGCCTGAAAAATTCCCAGTTTCCAGCGACGTCTCCACGGCAATACATCGCGCTCGGCAACGGAAAATTGTGCGATAAAACTTAGGGAATATATGCCAGCGCTGGAGGTTGAACGCTGCTTGCGCTGTGCGACTCCAAGTGGTCACCATCTGTCAACATCTTCTTGCGCTTTCCATGAGCGAATCGCCTCTGAAATGCGATTAGGCGAAGGGAACAGGATTTGCCAACAGCTTCCACTGGTTTTTACGTGGACTCGAACTAAAATTTAGGCAAGCAAAGCGGAGTTCTTTCTGACACCATGTTTCAACAAACAACAGCCCATGAATTCAAGTAAAAACAAAACTGCATTCTTTTAATGACCAAATAAGGTAATACCAAATAAGGCAACTAGATCACAAAGACACACGGCGTGTCACGCAATATCGTAACAGCTTTTTGGCTGGAGCATGTACTCGCCGTATCCTGCTCGTCATGCTTGCCTTTTTGCTTTCGCTCGGCTTTAGACTTTTCAGTCACAATAAGGAAGAAAGGGAGAACGTAAGAAGGGTCAGTAATATTGAAACAAGTAAATACTATAACCTTCTTCAGCATAAAAGGCGTACGAATGTAGATGAGTGCTTTCTAAGAGCCGCGGGAAAACATCACTTTCTATAGGGCCTTGTAAATGTTAAGAACGTAAATTTGTTCCAAAGTGGCACTCAGTTTGCAAATTGAGTGCCATTCTTCTAAAAGCAGCAATCAATTTTCTTGACGTCGTCAAGGTTAGGCTCGATTATCAGCCGCTGTTTCGGGAAATGAGCCAACGCTTACTCCCGAAATCACAGCTGGACGAGTGAGGTGAGCGATTGTTATTGTCCGCCAATCAGAAACTCGCCTGCACAAATCGGTCCAGCATAAATTACACTTTTTGGTTGCGACGGTGTTCTTTGACCCGGCCTGTTCGAGCTTTACAATGCTTTGAAATTAGGAAACATCCACGATTTCGACAACAGAAGTGTTCGAGAAGCTGGAGAATGGGGATTGTATCGTTTTATACCGCCTGATTTCGGAAACTTTAATTAATTTCCCAGTTAGCGCCAACGTCAAAATACGGTTTTGAAATCCATTGCTATTGCAATTTTTTCTCAGACGTCGCTAATGTAATCCTCAAGATCGATTGGAATTACTTCTGAGTTTATTGGCGGTAAAACGAGGGGCGAGATGAGGTCGACTTAGAGCTGAAGCGGCCCGAAGATTTTGTTGATGATTCACCGGTTGAATTCAAACTCACATTGATCATTTAACCTCAAACTCCAGCTCGTATCATCTGGAAACTTAGCACCGGCTGTTTACGCATTGTCATATAATTACTGTTTTGTTAAAATTAATGTTTTTGGATGTCTAATGGTACTTCCCGCAACTATTGACTACGCATAAATTATATACAAATTTACGTCACAAACACAATCTATCGCCCACGCGTCAGGCCGTCTCTTCTCGGGGAGGATACCCGAACTCGAGTGAGCGGCGGAAATCGAGCCTACGTCAAGGTCAACTGATTCGTGAATGTTATCCTTTGAATGTTGCATTTATAAAGAGTTCTTATTTTCCGTGAAAATTGATGACAGGTTTAGGTTTACGAAAATTTGAAGGCATTCTCGGCCCATTGCAGATCTCAAGGTTGCTAGGCGAATGGTCTCTTCACGGTGAATGAGGCCCGTGGCGATTTCGTAATTGCTCCATTGCCTGCCTGAAAAACTCCAGGTTTCCAGCAAAATCTGCACGACAATGCATCACGCTCGACAACGCAAAATCGTGCGGTAAAACTTGGGGAATATATGCTGGCGCTGGAAGTTGAATGCTGCTTGCGCTGTGTGACTCTACGTAGTCACCATCTGTGGACATCGTCTTGCGCTTTTCATGAGCATTCAGGCGAAGGGAACAGAATTTTCAAGCAGCTTCCTCTGGATTTTACGTGGGAGTAAGGCGTCAAGGTCAACAGATTCGTGATTGTTTTCCCTGGAATGTTGGGCAAATAAAGAGTTTTCATCTCCCGTGAAAATCCCTCGCTTTTGACGACCTCTTATTATTGACCGCTGTGTGCAAGTTAGTTTTTATTCAGAACACACCTACATTTCGTAACTAATATGGGATTACAGGAAGATAAATTCACTTACAAAGCTGTCAAGACGCACGATAGAAATGAAAGGGAGCACGTGAAAAATGTCAGTAGTATTGATGAAGAAGAAGCCTGTGAAACAAGCATACTAAATCTCGATAGTCGAGCTTCAACATGGCGAGCTGTTGTAAACATGACCAGTTTCCTCCTGGGAGTGGGAGCGCTGGCCTTGCCGTACGCGTTGTTCAAAGGAGGCGTCTTAACCATCCTTGGCTTTCCTCTGTTCGCTTTAGTTCATTGGTACACCGGTACAGTCATGATAGATTGCGTTTACGATAAAAATTGCGATGAAATTACAGAGCATGAAACGATTG
>JALIRR010006804.1:15000-22500 GCA_023091755.1 Montipora sp. Colony 1 RG-2022 | reverse complement strand
TTGAAAATGTGTGTTGACTAGCATACGAAACGTCAAGTTTTATAAAAATGCGTTGGAATACAATGTTTATCACCGCTGTTTGTGTTATTTTCTTAATGAAGCTTAAATATCTCTGAAAAATGTGTGGTTACCCCACCCCCCCCCCCCCCCCTGCTCCCTATTTTCTTTTTGGATACCAAGAGCACTTGCTAAGTTCTGCTTTCTCCGCATAGTTTTGAACCGCGCAAAAATATCCCTGTATCACCAATAGGAAATCCGAGTATCTCGAGATGCGCAGAACGTATGCGCAATAACAATAGTAGGCACGGTTCTCAATACAGATTCAACTGCAGTCGTGTGTGTACATAGTTATGATTCTAGGAGGCCACAAGAGAGGTATGAGAGTTGCTGTTGTTGTTTTGTCTCTTGCATGGATAGGAACCTCATGTTGACACGTTTGCGTGATCATTTACAGGACTCGCAAACGCACTAGATTGTGTGTTCACTAAAGATGTGGCAAGAGCAAAAAATAGGCATGCAATGCGTACGTGTGGCAGTGCAGTAACTTGACACGGTGCTTTATTTGATAACTGTCAACCGAGCTGCGTTTGGTTTTCCAGGAGATTTAAGTTGTCTTTGAGTTGACGTAATATGCAGCTCTAATGGTTGTTTTGGGATCGTGAATCATTTCGTCCCGTGGTAGATGTCTTAGGTAACCTCGAGAGAAGACTTACTAGTAAAATTCTTGACCCAGAATGATTGAATAAAATAAAAGGGAATCTAGTAACAAATTGGCATCGAGGCTGACATGTTGATCATTTTCAAGTTCCTTTCAACTTGTTTTTCATAACAAGTTCAAGCGTGTACTCTGAGCGTCTGACAGCTTCACGATAAAAGTTAACTTGCGGTAATCCCTATCCGTCGGGGTTAGTATCTGGATGGGAGACCTGAAAATATACGACTTGTATAGGGCCGAAAATTCTAAGCAAGGTCCAGAGATGGCGCTAAGATTTTTCAATCTGGGGCCTGGGAACCGCGTGTCTGGCCAAATTGGGGTCCCAAGCATTTTTTGGGGGTCCCAAAATCTTGGTGACCCAATGCGAGAAAAAAATAATTTTTTTAGGTTATGAGAAAGAGACAGTGACAAACTTTAATATTTTTCTTTGGACAATAAGGGGACTCAAACTTTACTTATCGTGTCAATATTTCGAAGAGATTTGTTCCAGCACTTGGTCCCACCGTGTAAACTTTACAAGAACTAGTCCCTGCAACAACAAGCCCCTGTTTCGAGAATAAAACAATTGCCATCAGCAACAAAACAGCATAAATTTTGTGCCGCGAATATAAAAAGTTACCATCAGTGAATAACATTTTGGGAGACTTTTGCTACTTGTACTTTTTGCGCAAGTAAAGTGACATCGATTTCAGCGGCCGCCTGTGATCAAGTTACCTTGTGTGTTACTAACAACTCTCGAAACAAAGGCTACATCTCTGACAAAATGGTGGCAAGACACCGGGTTTTTGTTTTAGGTAGTTTGTTTTTTTTTTCTTTCAATTGTTTATACAAAGTTCGACAAGATATGTGCGAATTCAACACAAAGATCACAATCGTCCAACTCTTGAGACTGACCATTGTTTCTGCAAAGTCAAAGACGTCCAAATTTATTTATAACCAGGTAATTCCATCGTTTTGGAGATAGAAGCTGCTTTATGATTCATCAGCGTCACAAATTCTTGCCGATTTTGAGGTTCTTTTGTTTAAATTCAAGGACGCTTCCAACAAACCTGTTTATTTTCGTCATTTACACTTCCAGGTTAAAAAATTCTGTCGGACGTTTTAAGTGCCCATAAAGGGCCCACACATTACTTTGCAAAGAGGAGGGTTTTAAGTTTCCGCTGTTATAGTCAAAATGTGGCCGGATTTGCGTGGTCTCAAAAAGGCCGATGAGGCCACTTTAGGATAAAGAACCACACGTGTGTCACAAAGAAACGTTTCCACTGGTAGGTTAAGTATAACCAACTGTAAACCATTTCCTTGTTAAAAGACATTCCGTCGGACGTGTCTAGCTACGGAAGAGCCGACGCATTTCCTTCGTGTGTGATAAATAATAAAATGCTCTTTTTCGTCCATGCCTGATCAATCTTAAAAACTCTAATGTTGCGACCAGATCGGATACAACATGGACCACCAGCAATCGATTCCTTCACCGGTTGAATTTTGGCGTGGAGAAAGTTGACATTCTCATGGCTCTTCGAAGAGCAAACAATTGTATAAAAATTAAAGCGTGGAAATCTCCTCCCAAATACGTCTTTTCAAATATACTGTACAGCAAGATCTGCTTTTCAGTTGTTGTAGGAACTGGTCTTTTTTTCTTTTCCTTCTTTTTTGGGGGAGGGGGAGGGTGGGTGGTGTGGTTTAGTCTAAAGGAAGATTTCCATGGATTCTTGCAGTGTGTGTTTTTAACTCATAAGGATCGCAAAGAAAACTATATAGCTGTCATACTAAAAATAAATAGTTTATAATTCAAATAAATTTGCAAATTCCATACAACGCTCGAATTTAATAACTTGTATTAGACTTCAGTATATAAAAGTCTCCATAATGACTGCCATTACAGTCCTCTTAAAAATAAAAAATAAAAAAAGTTAAATTTAAAAAACCTCCAGCTGTTAGTTATGCCTTATCAAATGGCAAAACCGATGCACTAAGTGTGAGTGCCTTAAACTCCATCATTCGCAAAAGGAACTTAAATTTAACACAAAAATTTTACAGGATTTACGTCTGCAATTAAATGGTGTTAATACACGAAGCAGACAGGACCGATTTCGAGGATGAATTCATGAGGTACTTCTCCAATGTGTGTCGGGGCGACATCTACGATCGGTAGAGCGTCCTTTCTTTTTGTGTTTATTTCCATCACCGCTTGGTTTCCGAATGACTCCTCTTTCTAAAAGATTAAAAGAAATTAAAGCTGATGTCTTAGACATGTGAAATAATTACAAATAATAATTCAATAGGAGAATGCAATATCTAATCTTGGGTATCCAGTGCATAGGTTCAGCTTTGGCAAGTTTTCGGTTTTTTCAGCGTCATCTTGAATTACGTCATACATGTAGTCGCATTTCGGTTTTGACACGTCACACACGCGCAAATGACGTTAGGGACAGTTTTTACTTTAAAAGCGACTGTCGAACGCACTTCAATAATCCGCGATTACCACTAGTAATAATCATAATCTGACAGGCTATTTTTGTAATGAAGAAACCTCGTTAGCGCAACATTATCGGGAGCTTAAGCACGAGAGGCGTTTAGCCACAGACGGAAACCGGAAGGGAACATTTTGCATGCCAGGACAGAAGTCTTTCCCAGATTACTTAACTGATCCTCTCTGATAGTAAAAAGATACATTGCAATATAAATGTGGTAGGGTCGAGACAAGTTAAAAAGGAACTACAATAGCTCACTTCCTGTCGTCGTCCGCAGCTCAAAAATGTCGTGCCTAGGCTCCCATATATTCCGAGTTAAAAGACATCGCGTTTGATCAACACCCACGCGAACCATGAATATGAACGCCACTCCAAAGAGGGTGCTAAAATACTTTTGGGCGCAGATCAGGGAGAGCGCAAGTTTGGTATACGATTTATTGACTTTTTATGGGAAGATTAAGTTTGAGCCTATAAATGCTAAAGTAAGCTGTAAATGCAGAAATAAACTTCACTTAACTCTACGTACGGTTGTCCTCATCTTTTCCGTGCAATCGGAGCGTAAACTGTGTTTGTTTTAGACGGGTTTGTGGCTTACGAGTTTTTACGATGTCGTTGTTTGTATTTCTCTTCATAAAGCGAAGCACGGCCGGTGACTTGCGGCGATCTAGACCCACAAATTGCTCTTGCGGCGATCATATTACATTCTTCACTCTCTTTGGCAAAGTGTTTCAAACTGGCCAATGAGAGTGCACAATGTAATATGATCGCCATCACACTATAACGGCCGTAGCGACGCAAAGAGGCGGAGCGCATGAGAAGATTATAAAAAGCCGAACATTATTTGGAATTTATCCGTCAAAAATCGCGGTGCACGTGCGATCCCGGAGTGGAATTGATGTGATAGTGATCGATAGTGATTGAGATTCGGTCCGTTGTTTTGTGATGCGAGAGCAATTTGTGGGACGAGATCGCCACGAGTCACCGGTCTTGCTTCGCTTTATGAGGGGAAAACGACAAACAACGACATCGTAAAAATTCGTAAGCCATAAACCCGTCTAAAACGGACACAATTTACGCTCCGATTGCACAGAAAAGACGAGGACAACGGTACATAGAGGTAAGTAAAGTTTATTTCTATTTTTACAGCTTACTTTAGCAATTATAAGCTCAAATTTAATTTTCCCATACAAAGTCTGTGAATCGTATAACGAGCTTGGGCTGCCTGTTCCCAGATTAATCCATCCCAACATTTCCGAGGATAAGAAACTGTTCTGAGAGATCATAGAAATGTTTTCCCGAGAAGCTAAATATTTTGAGCAAGAGCCGATACAACGTAGATTTGATTTTAGTGGTGTACGATATTTCGGCTGGCCATAATGAGATTTGAATTCAAATACTAAGAGTAAGTGACTGTAAATAATAACCTGAAATCTAATGCGGTCAGTGTAAACCGCAGACTGCAGACTGGGGATAAAATGCAGACTGAGGTTATAATTTAACTGTTGAAAAAGCCCAAAGCCATTAGAAATGCTAACAGTTAAGCCTAAATATTGTTTTAGGCCTAATTAGGCCTAAGGTTAGCATTTCTAAGGGGTTTGGGCTTTTTCAACAGTTACGTTATAACCTCAGTCTGCCTTTTACCCCTGGTCTGCAGTCTGCAGTCGGCGTTTTACACTGACCAAGTCTAATATGTTTCTTCGCGAATATTAATTAAGACCGTTTTAGAAGAGGCGATAGTTAGAAGAGGAGGAAGTTTTAGAAGAGGCGGGAAACATTTTTCTCTGGAAGTCATTAGCGTTTGGTAGCTGGCCATTTTTTAACGTTTTTGATGTGATGATAAAATCAGAAAAGATGGAAACAGCCAGGAAAAGCCGAGGCAAAAGAATGCAAATAGCCAGCTAATTTGCTGGCCTGCGTCGCTGGCGGTTTCGAGCGGCGAAGCCGAGAGAAAGCTGGGGCGGGAGAAGGGAGAGACGTTCCTCCCCATTTTTATCTGATATACACAATTGCTAATTAATTCCAAATTGTGTATATCAGATAAATTCGGACATTGTGTCCAAGGACTTATGGTGGCAGAGAAAAAAAAGAAGATAAAAATCGTACCCGAGGATAGCATTTGAAACTGGAGTTTCAACTCTATAGCAACCGCTTCAATCGCTTCAACACTGAAGATCAAGACACCGCTCTCGCAAAAAAAAAAAAAAGATTTATTTAACTCTCCCATAGAATATTATTGCTGAAGAGTAATTAGGCCTAAGGTAGATTAATAAAGCGTAGACTTTGATTTTAAAATGTTTAGCTTTGTCGTGAAGTTTGGTAACCAACCCATCGTCCACCCAAAATTTATCGGATATACACAATTGCTAATTTGCTCAGAATTGACTATTATTGTTAATTTTGGGCACTGTGTCCCAGGACTTAAGGTCATATTCGTTTGAGAAGACAACCCAAGTGTATGGACATAAGACTCGAACCTGGGAATGTTGATTAATTTAACCCATCACCTAACCGCTTGACCACCACACCGCTAGCTGCTCAAGGACAATATTTAAACACAATTAATTTGATATGCTATATTAGTATCACCCAACTAGTGGACTAATGCAAATGCTGCATTTTGATTGGCTACGCTACTAGAGGACTATTAGTAAGTAGCGAAAAGCGTGAAAGCTTTGTTTCGTTTTTATTCCCAAATAAATATTTCTTCAAATTGCATTTGCTAACTCTGTTATTACCTTTTCTGTCCGACTAGTTGGGTGATACTAAAACAATTAGACCCTTCACCCTCAAGGGCCATGGGTCTAATTGTTAATTATCACTTGGCAACAAACAATATTAAACGCTGCAAAAGGTCGAAACGTTTCTCCCTTCCCTCGCCCCAGCCTTCTCGCGGCTTTGCCGCTCGAAATCTCTCGCGCTCCTCAACAACAAAACCACCAGCTACTCAGACTACTAATTTGCCTGTTTCCCGGCCCTTAATTGGCCTTCTGGGCGGGTGTAGCTACAGCTACCTTACATTAACTATGGCTACAACTGCTGCCTGCATGATTTGTCACTCTTCGAATGGAGGTAGCAAATCATGCAGCCTATACCACGTAATAGACTATGCAACCGGCATTTGGTCAACGCACACGGTGAGGTTTCATCCGGGTCGTTCGACCAATATGGAGCTTCGATCCAGACTGGGTTCAAGAAATTATGACAAAAATGATACGTGCCTGGGAGTTATAGTTGATAAATTTGGGCACCGTTGTCTCTGATGATCTCAATTCCATTTCATTTTCTCCTTGAAGTTGGATTTTGCAATCGGTTTCGTTTGCTTGATAACACGAGTAAGTGATATTCTGAGAGACTTGCTTGGTTAAGAGCCTCAAGAAGTTCATTTGCATAGCAGGAGCCTTGTAGTCCATCTAAAAAATCAAAGAATAAGAACCTCTCACTACTAACATAGCCGAGCGCAGCGATTACAATTTTTTAAAATTTGATTTGCTGTACACGGTTTAATTCTATTTACTGTTCAACAACGATTTACTTACTATTGGAGTTGGATGATACACTTGGCTGATCCACTGCTGTGGAGATAGTTCAGGTACCACAATCTATTGTAAACAGAAATAAACGGATTCCCCTTTTTATTTGGAACATCGTTTCCATGTGTGTATAAAAAACAAATGAGTGAACTGATCTTTGACTTTTCTCAAATCAACTTTTGATTCATTACCCTGCTTTACTGCAAGAATGAAGAAGGGAAAACCTCTTCACGAATCTCCTCGATATTATGTCACTTCCACACTTCCACCATCGGACAGGCGTTAAATTAAAACACTGATTATAGCGGGTTTTCAGCAGGTTAAAGCCCCGTCTACACGAGCAGTTAATTTTATGTGACATCTGTATTTGCTGAAAAGCTGACGTGTTACCTTTTATTTGACAGATTAAAAAATAAAAATTATCGCATACGAAACATTGGTCGTGTAGACGACTCGTCGCTCAAAATGTGGCAAATTCCTGCCTCGTAGCGAGTGCCATTGGTGAACGATCAGGCAACCTCGTCTCGTTTCTGCTTTATCTCTGCTGTCCAAAGGCATTGCTGACCCACTTACGTGGAAATTGTCAACAATTATTCGTTGTGCTATCTACATGATCAAATGTATTTGCCACATAAAGTTGTCACTTAAAAGTTGCTCGTGTAGATGGGGCCTAAAGGGGCTAAGTCACGCTATTTTAGGTAATTTTGTTTAATTTTGTTAATTATGAGCTCTAAACGTCAAATTGGCAGAGCAATAGTCTTTCATTTGCAAAATCACGGCCACA
>JALIRR010006804.1:7500-10000 GCA_023091755.1 Montipora sp. Colony 1 RG-2022 | reverse complement strand
ACTAAAAGAAGAAAAAAGAAAGAGAATGAACATTTCCCTGTTGCATATATGCTCACGCCTGCACGCTGTGGTCAAAACCCTAAATGGGGTGATTTCACGTGGATTTCACGTGCCTAATACGGCACAAAAATGTACTAAAAGGCGCGGCGAACGTGCAGCACGTACAATTCTCCTGTTTCAACCAATAGCATCATTGTTTCGTGGAATTGCCATTCGCGTAGCTGTCGTCGTCACCTAAAATCTCTCATATTTTGTTTTGTGACGATATTTTTGCCGTCGACGTTCAGCTATCACAGCGTACTGCGAGTAAACTCCATAGTTTCTGGAAAAATGGACTAAAACCACACAAGCACGTTGCCGGAAAGGAAAGCGTTTCTAAGCGAAAGACAGCTATGGAACATTAAAATACGATTTACAAAAAAAAAAAAATTCATTTAAATGTTTACCTCAAAATTTTCATAATATTCATCACTGTCCGTTACCTCTGAATATTCCTGTAAATGAGCAACATTCAAGATATTAACAACTTCAGCGGCCGAGATGCCAAAACTTAAATGAGTCTAGTGAACTCGGAAAAGTTTTCGTATAGTCTGATTAGTTTCATTTCCTTTTCTGGCCATCTTATAAGTGATCGAATGCCATGCCTTTCATCCTTTCGCTTGAAAACAAAAGGAAGATATATTGGCCGGCTTGAGATGTTGTATAAAATAACCCTTGTTCTTGTGAATATGAATGTCCACAATTACCGTTTCGTTTCGGTTGTAAGGCGCTGCATTTTTTTCGGTAAAAAGCCTCTCTGTGTATACGTAGTCTCAAATTAGTTGCGTCTTACAGCCGAGCATTTTCGCGCAACACTGAAATATGATTTCGCCAAATTAAATTACTTCAAGTAAATACGAACACAAACTAGTTGTGTGTTTTTTGATGTTTAAATCCCAGATCCCAAACCGCATCATAAAAGCTTTCAAATTTTCCTTTTTTTCCCCAGAACCTCAAGGGACTGGTTACAAATACATCGTTGCCACTTCAACGCTGGCCTCATTTAATAAAACATTGGTTTTTCTGTAAGTAAAATAGTTTTGCGACAATAATAGTCTCATTTATTTATTCATTTTATTTTTTTTTTTTCCTTTTTTTTTTACTTTCAGTCAGGGTGATGGGTCATCGGCCGCTTTACATGGCACGATCAGCGTGCGCAGACTACACCCATCACCTCCCCCCCCCCCCCCCCCCCCAACCACACGCATACGCCGCAATCATTAAATGCGGGTTGCCCCATCCAGCTGCCAGCTGGGAGGCGCGTTGGCCTCATGGTTAGTGCGCTCGACTTCTGATCGAGTCCGGGTTCCGGTCCTGGGGCCCGTTTCTCGAAAGTCCCGAAAACTTTTCGGGTCCGAAAAGCCATTTGTGAAACTACTAACCGCTTGTTTTGGAAAGCTGATCTTTTAACATACCTTTAAGGTAACAAAAAGAAAAAGGACTGTGAAGTTTGATGACTTAAATCCTCTCCGTTCTTAAGATGCAAAAGGAATTGTGACACCCGAAAATGGCCCGTAAAGTTTCGGGACTTTCGAGAAACGGGCCCCTGGCCGGGGACATTGTGTTGTGTTCTTGTGCAAAACACTTTACTCTCACGGTGCCTCTCTCCCCCCCCAGGTGTATAAATGGGTACTGGCGAATTTAAAGCTGGGGGTAACCCGGGGGAGTAGAAATACTCCTAGTCGCTTCATGCTACAGTAACCGGAGATAAGCGCCGGAGTGATGGGCCCCCTAGGCTCGTTGCAGACTTTACCTTTACTGTCCAGCTACACTGTGAGATTCAAGTTACTGGTGTAGCCGTCACAAGTGACCCCCTGGCCATTGACCCTAACCAGAGTACTAACCAAACAGTAATCCATGAAATTCTTAGGTTTAAGTAGACACCTTGCAACACATCGTGACGTGTATGCAAAGTACGCTTTGCAGTTGTCTATTATTATGCACAACCTGATTTTTTCTATTGTTTTGGCACCAAAACGACCGTCTTGTCACGTGAGTGCAATCAAAGAATGCCTTAAATATTGCGGGTATATTAACTTGAGTTTCTTGGCTTTCATGTATACGAGAAAACTATCTATTTTAACAAAGTTAACGATGGTTATTGATTAGCGTGCGTCGCAGATGTAATCTAAAACCGGTTAGTAACGTCTGCGGAGCAGCGCCGAGAGCCTTGTTGTGGACCCCCAACGGACTCAACGAACAAGCGAAAGTGCGTCTCACCTGATTGGCTATTACCAGTCTTATCGAACAATTGTTTTTCTTAACAGACCAATCATGGCGCGTAGTCACATCCTGGTACGCTGCTGGGGGCCAAAAATCGATTTCGGCTCTGGGGCCCGTTTCTCGAAAGTCCCGAAAAGCCATTTGAGTAACTGCCAACCACTTGTTTTGGAAAGGATATCTTTTAACATGTTTTCAAGCTAACTAAAAGAAACATCTCTGTGAAGTTTGACAACTTAAG
>JALIRR010006804.1:0-2500 GCA_023091755.1 Montipora sp. Colony 1 RG-2022 | reverse complement strand
ACCTCACCTCAGCACCAACATAGCCGGAGGGGCCTGGCGCTCCATGTCGTCCTTCCACGCCCTACAGAAACGAAACAAAAGCACTTCGAAGTCATGTTGCTGATAAATAACAATTGAACCCCTCATTGGCTCGAGTTTAAAAAGATCAAATATATTTTCTACAATCTCATGCGGCTCATGTCACCTTATTTGTGAAAACAGCCTGCGTGTGTTAGATTTGAAATGGTAAACGAACGCCTACGACATGATTCGTGTACCTTTGGTCCAGGAAAACCTTCTGAGCCTCGTCGTCCTGTCTGTCCCGGCAAGCCCTGCACATCAAATTAGCAAGAAATGGTTGATGTCTATTGTTAATTACGCTGGGCATCAAGTGGTAACACAATGGCTCATCTCTTTTTCGTGAGAAAAGGTGAATAGCGATAGGCACCACATCCGTATATTTCCATCACAAACTGTGACATTCCGTATTTTTTCTCCGATTTCATGGTGTTAATTTTATGCAATTTGATTTCGTGAGCTATGCATTCCTTAAGTATCGGCTTCATTCAGTAGCATAGGATGCTCAAGACTTTTTTTCTCAATTTCACTTGTTTGTCAAATGAAGATTTACAGAAAGTGCGTGACCAACAGAATCGACTTTCCTTGTTTCTACTAAATCAACAGTTCCTTTTACAAACACTTATCTGGAATAACGGGGCTTTCTTTTCCTATATATATTATTTAGCTAATTGAATACCATAATGTGCAACTTCAATATATTAATTCGTTACCATTTCTCCAGGAGGCCCAGGAGCTCCTGGGGTACCTGTGAAGCCTCGATCACCCTAAACATGAAGAAAAACAGAAGACAGTTCAGTTGCAAAGAACTGTAGCAATGACAAGTTGCTTGTGGGGTTGTTATTGTAAAGAAATACCTGGAAACCAACTGAACCTCGTTCCCCATCATCTCCTCGTTCTCCAGGTGGGCCCTGAATAATATTTAAGATCAGCTTAATTAGTACTGCTGTGGAGCGTAAAGGCAGACAAAATAACAAGACCGAACAGTTGACGCCTCGGCCACATTGCCTCATTTTTTTTTCCACATATGGTATATTTCAAATTCATACCCAACGTACGTGTTTTCTTGTTCAATTTATATATTTACATGGCGCAAACGGAGAGAGTATGTGATCATTGGCAAAGAGACAAAATGAAAAAATCGAATAGCTGACGTTTCGATCTATGCGATTGGTGCAGACATGGCAATTGAATAACTTCGTTAATGAAAAGCGCTCAATGATTCCCGAGAGATTGACAAAGTTTTGTTCCAGGTTTTTTAAGCTTTCCTTGATTCATTGATGAACGGAAATTCCACAAACTGTCAGACCTTTAACTGACCTCCATTCCTCAATTCGCTCTGGCAAAGGGCTAACACTCGAAATATGATGAGCAATTCAGTCTTTTCATCGTGAAAATTCGACCTTTGTCAACTTTCTTAATAAAAGTCCTCCTGTAAGAAGCACAATATTTGGCGGGAAAGTGGCGGGAAAGCTCTTCTTGTATAGACGGTGTGAGAAACGATAAGTTATAGTTGTCGAAAAGACCTCAAAAATTTGTCAAAAAAAGAAATAAAAAAAACAGCATGACACGGTTCTCCCGACGACCCTTCTTAAAAATGCCTATTCCTAGTGCATGTTTACATGTCGTAGACGAAAACGAAGGTTATAATACTCACAACGCGTCCTTGAAAACCTCGTCTTCCAGTTAATCCGTCACTTCCCATTTCTCCCTTAGAAAGATCGAGTGTGTAAATTAGTTGGCATTTACGCAACAACCAATTAAGAATTCTGTATGAGCAAACTAGTGTGTTTCTGAGGAGCAGGCATGGCATTAACAATTAACACAAATCAAATCAAATGTTGGTTTTTGAGGGGAGGGGAAACCGAAGTACCCGGAAAAAACCATCTGCGCCACTGCGCCATCCCCGCACCCCAAATGATAATGATACTGATACTGATACTAATGATAATATACTAATGATACTAATGATAATATACCGCCAGATATGAACAGTATTAGGATGACAATACAACAAGCTGAGACACGGAGCGAGTCCTTATTGCGGTGAAAAACTTAGAAGTACCCATTGTTAGAAAATTGAATATCACGTACATATAATAAGTGCACGCTTACCGGTTCTCCCGCAAACCCAGGCTGACCTGCCTCGCCAGGTTCCCCTAGTAAGCCAAATTCACCTTGCCTGCCTCGTGGACCCATTGTGCCATTGTTACCTCGATCGCCCTTCAAATGCGAAAAAAATACTAGGAGCTGCCTACAAGTCTATGGAGGGGAATCACGATAGAACTCTCGTACTCTCGAAGGAATTAAGAAAATACCCATGGACATTTACGCAGCCAACCTAGCATACCAAAAAGGCCAGACCAGCTCATTTATTATCTAAAGGACTTTCTTCACAAATAGAGGTCGTTTTAATGGGCCTGTTGATAACTATGTTGGTGAA
>JALIRR010006803.1:22500-23913 GCA_023091755.1 Montipora sp. Colony 1 RG-2022 | reverse complement strand
AGCCAAATCCCATGGGGCCTTTAACCACTGGGATTGTAAGGACCTCTGGTGATGAACGAGAGAGGGTGTTCATAGTTGATGAGCGTGGAAAGGTTCCTGTGTCATAGGATGCAGGAGCAAATGAAGAATCCGCTGCATCTGAAAGGAAAATGATCATGATATGCAAATCGATCACATCTACATTAACCAAGTGCGACTGGATTTTTCCGTGTGAGGGGTTTGAATCCCATTCAAGCCTGGATTCTTCAGGTTTGTGTGCAGCTATTTGAGTTGCTTGGAAAAAATATTGCAAAAATGCTGGTGATACCTTGTGTGGGGCCCCACTTGTTCATCATGCCTTGTGCTTGTTGTGCAGGAGCAGGAGGAGGAGGAAACGAAGGATAAGTTGGACTGTTATCTTCAGAGGATCGTGGCACAGGTGACTCTGAGCCAACAGACTGCCTGCGCTGTACCACTGTGTATGAACCAATTGTCTCCACATTAGGATCATCTGGGTCAAAGGGCAAAGGATATCCTCGGATAACTTCCAGCTCAACGGAATCACCCATTGGCATGGCTTGGAACATGCTGACAACATCTTGATGACTCAGTGACATAACTGAAGCACCATTCACCCTCATCAGGGCATCCCCAGTCTGCAGCTTACCATCTTTAGCCGCAGCACCATCGGGTACAATACTCTTGACCTGCAAGAGTTCCCCCACTTGATCTCCTCCAACAATAGTGAAGCCAAACCCACGATAGCCTTTGAGAAGCTCTGTCCTAATGACCTGACCTTGAAGCTGTTGGCCATCAATGGAGTAAGGATAGCTTCTTGGTTCATGGTTGGAGCCATTTACTGTGTATGCTGGTGGAAGTGACTGAGAAAATTCAACATCAGGCCACCTGTAGTCAAAGCAGAACATATCAATGAAAGTCATCCAAAGAGTGGACCAATAAGCCATATTCATATTCTCATGGTTGAACTGGAAACAAGTATAAAGCAGAGGCTGATGCGGGGGAATCTTTTCAGATGCAAATTATTATCCCTGCATGAGCCTTCATCACATGTTCATTCCAGTCCAGCAATGAGAATACGAATAAGGTCCATTAGGGACAAAGAGGACGTGGAAGTAAGGAAAGAAAACTATGACATGGGAGAAGTTATTCAAGAGCTCGCAGAGACCGTGTCTGAAACATAATAGACAATGGAGTAGTTGGTCAATGGGTTACAACACTTCAAAAACCTTGGGGAAATAAGTAAAATGACAAGACAGCAGTTCAGCAAGCTGAAATGATCAAGGAAACTAATGTTTGATATCTGGGGTGGAGGGAGGAGGCATCTTTTGAACCACACCAATCTCACAGTGGTGTGCTTCAGATTGAACAATGATCTGTCAAATTTTACACAGTCACACTGATAGAAATCTTTAG
>JALIRR010006803.1:0-20000 GCA_023091755.1 Montipora sp. Colony 1 RG-2022 | reverse complement strand
CACCCTTAATATATGAATTATAGGCCGATGTGTTAGCTCAGGCTGACCGTAATAACGTACGTGGGCTCTCTTAGCAAGCAGCATTCAAAAACCAAAATGGTGGACTTGATAGTGCATTTCCAGTGATTTGAGAAGTGCAAATTTAAAACAATTTCCAGGTGAGCATGCCCCCGGACCCCCCTTGACTTTTTGCCACCTCTGGAACAAAAAACACAGGACACTCGATCTCCAGCAAGCATCTCAGTCTTTGGAAACTTCAAGACTTGAGAGCTCTGGCTTTATCACTGTATTAATGAATGCAAAATAGGTAAACTTAAAGGGTATACAGTCAATCTTTTTCGAGTATTATTACAGATTTTCAAGTCATGGTTTTAGTATGTGGCTTTTTGTTGCTTTTAAAATTGAATAATATTATATGGCTGTAATTATCATAGATTTTATTTATACACGTTCATATAGACGTAACATGTTAAATTATATGATTGATTGATTGAAACTTAAAATAGCAGCATTCAGTTGCATGTGAACGTTAAAAACTTAAGCAGTTATAAAAATAAAAAACAATCGATTGTAATGATCTACATGTAACTGATAAACGTAATTGGTCATCAGATATTTCTCTTGGCTGTTTATACATTGTTACTGGTGATGGACTGATTTTGATCATTTATAAGATCATATGAACGTACGACAGTGCCATGCTTGTTTCTTAGCCAATCTAGTGCTTCTGTTACTGGTAAATAGCTGATAGAGATGATGTAGCGTGCAGCAAGAGTTGTCTAAACTGTGCAAATGGCATTAAGAGAAATGGCAAGTCATCGATGTAAAATTCTGAACAGGTCTGAAATTTGAAGCATACTTAAGGAACTCATTTCACTGCTGCATTGTTATGGAAAATTTTGAACCAATCACGCATGGTAAAAGTGAGACCGTAGTACCAAATTCTGTAAGGGCTGAATGTTTCCTTGTAACCACTTGATTGTTATAGTCCTAGCTTGCAAAGTGAAACTCCTTCGTTTACAAAGTCTTGTGCCAAAGCTATTTCTATATTTGGTCCATGCATTAATCAAATTTATGGGGTACCTATGATCTGCCTTGATTAATATTGGATAGATACTGATTCACTGGATTGGATCAGTGTCCAAATTAGTCAACTTGATTTCACATCCTTGCAAAACTGGAACTGATTATCTGGTGTTGTTATCTTTGCTGGCTGTGAAATATTTCACATTAATTTTAACAATGAGTTCAAAAGTCTATTTTTTATGATCTCACCATCATCGTCACAATCATCAGCTGAGGCTTTTTTAACTTGTGCAAGTCTCGGATCAACCCACTGAGTAGAACCAGTGCTATGACTAAAAGAGAAAACAGATTTTAAATGTTGACATTTAATTCTGGCTGAGTAGATGGACAATAAAATTATTTAATATTCTTATATACCTAGACTTTCACTCAATAAAACGAGCACTGTGATTGGTTGATTCTTGATCACATGCACCTGATCACATTCAAATGTATCCTGACCGGGATACAATTTCGCACTTGTTGCCCGTGCCGAATATTGCTCTACATTGTGGCTTCAAATCTCATCTGGATCTTGGATTTCTTCTTTGTTAATCTAACAGATGCAATTTCAACAATATGTATGTATATATATATATATATCATTCTCACACTTGCTCTAACATTATTATTCATAATCAACACTTACTTAACAAAATACTTGATATTGTTTTCAGTATAGGCAATTTCCCAGTTTGGTGGCAGTGGGCCTAAATTATTATCCTCTGACCTTGGTTGATCATATCTATCATCCTCTCTTTCATTTTGATGCAAATTTCCCTTCTTTGCTGGTACAAATATCAAGTTATCCGAGGGCAATGGCTCCCTTGGTGGTTTTGGTGTGCCATAGTGGTTTCCTTCAAAAATTCCACACTCCAGTAGGGCCCCACTTTCCTCAAGTTTTCTGAACTCTTCATAACTGAGGAAGTTGTAATCTTCACCAGGAATTTCCCCATTCCTTGGCTTACGTGTTGTGCCTATAAGTAAAAGGACAACTCCTTCTTCAATTTTAAACACTTGATCTTAAAATGGCAATACCACAAATCCTCTAGTGACTTGGGTCCTAATCCAATATCTCTGCTATAATGTCTGAGTCACACAATCTGATTGTTGTAAAATGGAGACTGCAGTAAATAATGCATATCTGTGAAAACTTCAATAATAATAATAATAATAATAATAATAATAATAATAATAATAATAATAATTGTCGCAGCTAATTGCCGTTGCAAAGTACAGCAACGACGCAGCTCAACAAAGTCGAACCTAAAGCATACAGTGGCGCCTCTGGCAGCTGGTATATGGTCCATGTGTGACCATGGAGCACAGCTTACTGCCAGGTGGAATCAGCTCTACGCTGGTTTTTGCTGAGGGGGGAAAACCGGAGATTGGGCGGACTAGGCTAGCTAGTGACTAGGCTCGTGACTTGATCGCCCTAACGCAAGATGAAAGGTTCCGCTAGAGAAAACAAAAAAATTTTATTTGCCTTTGTTTTAACTTCGATTCCTTGCATTGCAGAGACGAACTGAGAGAGCTCGTGATGTAAACCCCTAAATACTTGTAATAACCTCTTCGAGGCCAGTATCACTCAACTGGTCGCATTTCAGTTAGTACGTAGGGTCGCAGAGAGTACAAAACATTTAGTGGGTGTGAATCTCATCTGCCACTTAGCAGCCCACTGCTCCAGTTGGTGGAGATCACGCTGTAAGCGGTGGTGATCGTCGGGGCAACATATTTGTCGGAATAAAACTGTATTGTCAGCGAACAACCTAACTTTAGAAGAAACATGTAAAGGAATCCAACATTGATAACCTTAGATTGACCTCTTTAGATTTTCTAAAGGCATCCTGGGTTATAAACTTCACTGAAACACAACTGATGAAGGAATTTTAAGCTTACATGGTATGGTTCTGTTGTATAAATTCTCTCGGATGGTTTGCTGCAAACTGCTATCCACTGAGTTCTTGTCAAATCTGGTTGAAAGATATTTCTGAAGGTCTCTGTTGATTTGCTCTCCTGGAACATAAAAATAATTTATTCATGACTTGTCAGAACCAAGAAAGGGTTGTTCCTGCAATAGGCGGCAAAAAAATAATTTTACACTGGCATTTCCACAATTAAGCTTTTTCAAATTTAGTCTAGTTAAGTACAAAGACTGTTCTTGGAAAATTCACAGGATTAAAATATAATTAAAATCTGTGTTGCATCAAGACCTCTCTGAAAGTTGCATTTATAAACACAAATCAGCCTGAACTAAGTTTCTGATGAATAATATTATTTGTATTGCCTGTTGTTATTGTAAAATGACATTCTTAACAAATATCATGAATGATCTTCTCAGTGCACTGATACAATAACAATAAAAATTGTTAAGTCCTCATGCAGTTATAGTCTGAGAAAAACGTGTTTCTCTTAATTAGTTGATTATTATTTAGAAATATTGTGAAAAAGTTTAAACAAGGGTCCTGAGAGAATCAATTCTAGCAAATGAGCAGATAGTTTAGAATCTCAAATAGGAAAAACTGTTGAAAAACCAAACACTCTGATTATTACAAACTAACATACGGAGCTCTGTAATTTACATTGTTAACAGACTAATTAGTTACATCTCTTCACGTAAAGACGACTTCGATGAACTTGATACACTATGGTATGACAAAGGACTTAGGAAAACATTATTGATTTTTTTGGGACATTCAGAGGATCACTTCCGAAATTGATATACACAATTATTTATTTATTTATTATTGTTAATGTTCAGTGTCAATTTTGGAAAGCAGGAAGACGACACTTTACAAGTAATGTATAGAGTGTTCAAAACGAGATTTGCTCTTAATAAAATACAAAATGTATCAACTAGGATTGGTCGTAATTCAATTGTAATATATTGTAGACCGATATGCACTATTGATAGCACGCAGTTGACAGAAACTTGAAACAGACATTTCTAATACGTAAACTTCACAGCATTAATTTGGAGGCGGAAAGTGAATCTAACGATAGACTTCAGTGAACGAAGCATACCAGTCTTTCCGATAAAATCAATAATATCCGTAGCATTCCAGTCGCGTGAATCATATCAACCAAATATTCGAACTTGCATTCCAATTAATATAGTTTAAAGTGACTGCAACAAAAACCCGCTGTAATTACAGAGTTGTCGATCAAAGGAACCATATCTAAAATTGTTAAGTAATGAACGTTATGGTTTGATAGTTATTTTACAAAAGTCAGAAGACGAAAACTCTCCAATTCGATCCGTACCTGGTTTGATGATGCGTAGATTAACTGCATCTTTTGAGCTTTTTATTAACGGCAAAACATCAAATTGTGTGTAGCCTGCGACCGGTGTCCCGTTTATCTCTAAGACCACATCTCCTGGATAAATCTTTCCTCGCCTGTACATCAATCGCTCCTGTTTAACATCCCCTACACAAATAAACTCTCCATTTTCTGCGCCACCTACTATGTGCAGATTAAAGTTCCCAGTCGGTCCTCGTTGAATCGCGCATTCAAGGACACTATATGACCAATGCTTGCTCTTACGAGGTAAGGAGTTGCGTAAAGAAGAGACGCTAGACATTCCCGGGATATCAGTTGGCTCGACTAACGGTAGAAAACATCCCAAACTCTCTTTTATGTCGTGTAGCTAACTTATTATAAACAGTGACTCACCGACGCTTAATGTGGCTAAACTACGCATGCCCAATATATTGGCATGCAAATACGATTGCAAATTACTGCTTTTTCCTTATTTTACTTGCAAATGTGACAACTCACATCTCATGAATTTCCTGTGGGTTTAATAAAAAGACTTGCTCAACTGCTTTTCAATTTCACAGACTACAAAAATGGTCGTAAAAAACCTCGACCGACGGAACCCATTGCAGTGCTTCATCGTTTGCTACTTTATTTAAAGTACCAATGTATTATTGCAGATCACTCAAGTTTATACGCAAAGATGAATTGGGTTGGAGGAGCACGGTAAGCGTAGATAAAGCCGCTAATCGTATTCCGGTTTTCTCATTTGAAGAACATGAGTCCTTAACATGGATAAAGATTGATGGACTTAAAATATCAGTCACGGCACGTAAAGTTGCTGCGAAAAGTTTGTTTTGAATTAATTTGTCCGAAGATTTCATTGACTATTGTGCGAAAAACAACGGGTCTCTTGTAGTTTCCTTATTTAAGCTGTCGACTAACGTAAAAATGCTTAAAATTGTTAACTTAATAATTAACCTCTTTAGGGGGCGGACAATACACTATTATTTTCATGACAATGACGAGATACCTATGTTAATGAGTCTTGACCATCTTCATGCATGACTTGAATGACTTACTGGCTGCAAGTGACGTGCTCCTCTCTTGGATGCCATTCTTCTTTTATTTATTACAAAATGATTATTAACGATGTAAATTATCAGTAAAATCGCCCTACTCGTTTCGATAAAAAAGAGGCTATAATATTTCTTACATATGTTTTGCTTCTTCGCTTGCAGGAATCGGCTGAAGCTTAAGCATGAGAACAAACTGCAAAAGGTTAGAAGGAAACTACAATTTGTAGGTCTTGGATTAATTTTCTTCTTTCTTTACAGCCATGTCTTAATTTAAGTATCAGTTACACCATTGTACTCAACAAAGCGGTCTAATGTTTAGAGTTGCATAATGTCCGAAACTCTTAACACAACAGGAATTTTTTGAAAGAAAGCGGCAACAAAAAACCAATGCAAAAACAGTCATCACGAAAAGAATTGACAAAAGGAGGGAAAGAGGGAGAGGAAGCCAAGATCTTTTCTCCTTGGAGGTTATTATGTCAGCACACCAGAATACTCAAAGGAGAGGTAATGACATATTTTAATCTCAGAAATCCTAGAAGAGAGGAAGTAGAGCACATCAAGCGAGTCACAAGTGTTTATGCTTGTAAAACTAGTCTTAAAACTTATCTTTAAAAAAAAAAAACATTTCTGTTCAGATTGACTCTTTTGCACTTTTATCTGATTCTGTCTTGATTTTTTTAAAGTTTCTGCTTTTTATTGATTGTAAAGTTCCTTAGGCCCGGGTGGCACTTGAGACAAAATTGGGACAACTTTGTTTTGATAACCAGAAAAATGTCAGATTTCCTGTCAACAGCTGACCACGCCAAGTGCGACCTACTTGTCTCTAGCGGACAAAAACTTGTCTACAGAGACAAGTCTTCAAAGAAGCCGTAGTCCTGCCACAAACCAGGACATTTTAAGAACAAAAACAAAAAAATGTTTTCCTTGGGATAAAGTTGTCGATCAATTTCAAAAGACTGGTCAGCTCTTGGCAAAGCCCAAAATCGGGGGAAAGCGACGACCACGACGTCTTCTTCGCCGTTGGTTTAGCATCAAAACTTGTGCCTGAAGTGCTCTTATTTGTACAATACAAGAAAGGAGGATGACTCTTTGCGCATCGTTAGCTTCATTCACGTTTAAAAGGTAGAAATAGAAAGCCAGAAAGATGGCGATTTCTCGTTGATTCATTGATTGCGATTGCTTCTGCTCGCCACTTTGAAAAAAACAGCGGGAAAATTAAAATTATGCCAGAAATGGCGCGCCGGATAAAGTGACAAGACTTTTGTTTACTTTACCATATGTCACGGTTGATTGTCTCTGTAAATGCGACCCTAAACCGGAATGTCTAATATTATCTGGGTCAAGTTTTATAACAACTTTGTCGGAAAAGTCGTTGGACATTTTAAATGTTTGTCTCAAGTGCGACCCGGGCCTTAGAGCTTTTTTCAAGGTGATATGTAAGTCTATAAATTATTATTATTATTATTATTATTACATGCAACATCATACAAGATGTTCAGCTGTGATGTAGCACAGGCATCCCAAACTTATTGGACTGCTCATTTTAATGCAAACAAAAATTTAGAGGGTTTAAAGGGACATCAAAAAATTATTTCAAGTTTTATAAAAATGCGTTGGAATACAATGTTTATCACCGCTGTTTGTGTTATTTTCTTAATCAAGCTACAATGGCCTAAAAAACTTGATTAGGAAACTGACAGAATAAAGATCCAGTTCAACCGTGAAGAGCGTTTCTGAGGTTACAGCTGAAATTAGCTGTAACCTCAGAAACGCTGTAAATTACATCAACGATTATTTACAAGTTATTAGGGATGGACATCGCCAGCTCAATGCTTCAGAAAATAGTCCTTTTCTAGTCAGCCGGTTTCGATTTTTTCATGATGGAGCGAGAGCAATTGTTCTTTTCCAATATGCTGTGTCTCATTTCCAATACGAGACCCAGCTAAGAATCCTTCTTTTGAAAACGAGCTTCCATTCACGTATTAAATCAATGAGATAACATTGTCAACGACGACTACAGAATCCTTATACTTTCAGAACAACAAAATATTTACGAAACAAATGCTACCAACCTCTCGGGTGATGAAGTACATGAACTTGTCATGGACGATTTAAGCTTCAATAACAGACTTAAAATACTCTGGTTTATTCCTTCGCTTTCGTTGACAGCGTTCGACTCGTCCGAGGTTCCAGGCGACGATGGGTCTTCTGAGTTTGTGTCCATGGCAAAGTCATCGACAGCTTTAGCTAATTCCAACATGATCTCTTCTTTGTTGAAGACATTGACTAAATTTCAGCTTGTAGCATAGAAACAACATGGAAAATAATTTTTGTTGCATCTTATGTCCTTAGTATGTATTTTAGAGGTAATAGTGGGCTGATTTTGTGATTCCATTATTGAAATACTCTTGAAATTTCTGTATCCAATTTGGTTTACTCAACAAAAAAATTATGGATAAAATTCACTGCTTGGCAGGTGAAGGAAGGATCTCTACGAGTCCTCGGAAAGAGGTTAAAGACACTTGCAAAAAAACTGGTAAACAAGGATTGTCTGCCAAAGGCCCTCACCAGCATATCATACCCGAACTCTCTCCAGTCAGACAAACATCACAACTGCAACCACCATTGGAACAGGTGGGACAAATAACAGAACATGGCATACATTGTCACCTCACTTATATTAAGTTATCGAAGTTTTTGTACAAGCTTTTGGTTCAGTAGACAAGACAACCACTCTCCTGAGCACTGAGAATTTCAGGATAAAAAAGTTTCATTACAATAACCATTACCAATGTCACTATCAATGACTAACAAGACTTACATCAATACTATTCTTATTTTATCCCCTTCCTTTCTTTCCTTTATGTGCTTCAGAGTTGAAAGAGTCATTTATGTTAGCTGGGATCAAAGGGAGGGACGTCTTGTTCAAAAAGCCGCACACTAATGAACCATGCTTTATTGGCTACTTGTATAAATTTCATTTTCTCCTTAGAAGAGACAGGAGAATCGCTGTTCTGAGCCAGATGAAAGAGAGTATTTCTTCAGCAGTGTGTACCCGGAAGGAAAATTCTATCCGCCATTAGGAGAGGGAAACCAACTCATGGAAAACTGCTACATTGATCACAAACATCACATCTTTTAAGTTGAAGTCTGTGCAGTAATTCGTGCACCTTCTGCCAGTTTCCTTGTTTGAACTTTTGCAATAAGAACATGTAACATTGTTAAACTTTTCTTTAAAAGGGTTGCAAATACTATTTTATTTTAAGAGGTTGCAATATTTTAAATTATTGCTTATTTATCAGTTAGTCTTATTTTAAAAAAAGTGGCTTCAAATTATAAGAGATAAAAATTCACCAAAGAACATCTTTGCTTGAATTTTCTTTTGCTTCCTTTTGCTGTGATATAATGTTACTAGAGTGACTTTCATATGACCTTGAAAAAGTGTTTGCAGTTTGTTTCATCAACCAGTGTTTGGCAAGATTGAAACAATGTATCTCCTGATTCACGCCAAGGAAACTCCTAATATGCATGAACAGTAAACAGTTTGATTGCCCAATCACTTTGCTGCATTTCAAATATCATCAAAGCGAACTTTTCAGAAAGTTCCACAGAGAAATGTCTAACTCCAGACAATTTTACTTGTTATATATCTAGTCTCTCAATCAACAAAACAAGCATTGTGATTGGTCAGTTCTTGGTCATGTGTCCCTGATCAAATTCAAATGTATCCCGATTGGGATACAATTCCACAGTTGTTGCCCGCTCCGGGTGTTTTGCCACAATTGTTGACGGAAAAGTCTAAATATACAACAAAGCACTTAATGTCTGGTTCCTTGGGAAACTAGTTAGTTTTGTTTTCCGTCGAGTCTTAATGATTCCTAGCCTGCTCGCAGGCAGTTGGATGGTCGAAAAAACCAGAATTCGTAATGAGGTCGCCATCTTGGATTCGCGCGGCTGGGTGTGGGCCAGGTTGAGGGTCAGGAGGGGGGTGGGGAGAGGTTTCCGCCCCCCTCCCGACCCTCAACCCGGCCCAGACCCAGCTGCACGAATCCACGATGGCGACCTCATTACGAATTCCGGTTTTTTCGACCATCCAACCGCCTGCGAGCAGGCTAAATGTTTCCCTCAACTTCGTCTCGGGACACATCAGGACTCTCGGGAAAACAAAACTAACTGTTTCCCTGGGGACCATACATTAATTGTATATTGTCACTGGGGGGCGGTTCAGGACTTGGTGAGTTAATGAAGGTTGTTACCATTTGTATGTCTGACTGACAACTGGCTAGTAGTACTAGTAGTAGTAGTAGTAGTAGTGGTGGTAGTGGTAGTGGTAGTGGTAGTGGTAGTGGTAGTGGTAGTGGTAGTAGTAGTTCATTGTCAGCTGACCAACGAGTTTAGGAAAGCCAGCCTGGTCACCAAATCGACTTTCTGTGAACACTGCTTTCCCATGAATGTTATCACAACAAGTTCAATTTTAAGATGCCTCGCTTGACCATTTTCTGAATCAATGAAGCCCCTCCAGTAGCAGATGACTGTTATATTGTTAAGATACAAATATTATATATGAATGAAATGTATACTTTAAGTGCAGGTTATAGACAAAGGAGAGAATTAATTCTCATACTTTGACAATTTTACCAATAATTGTTAGACACCTGAAAAATTCTGGTGGCTTCAGCAGGATCAATACCATTGTACACTATTTCGGATCTAACTGCAATGAAAACACCAACACGCTGTGTGCTTCACAGCTGTGCATGTCTTTTACAATATAGGTCCGCAACATATATACTACACGCATGACCTCCTTCTCAGGAACAAATGAACCCAACAAATTGGCCTGCTCACAACTGGGCGACTTCATAGCTCAGTTGGTAGAACATTGGGATCATGTATCTTATAGCGTACGTCAATCAACATATTGCCTGATGAATCAGTCGATTAGTTGGTCAAGACTCGATCAACATTCGACTGACACTCGACTGACATGTCGACCGACTATCAACCAAGAGTCAACCACTAGTCTAAGGATAGAGACCATCGACTGTCAATCATTGAAAATCCATGGATACATTACCGATATTTAATCATATCATGGATGCTTGATCGACTTCCTGTTAACCGAAATATCAGCCAGACCTCTATCCACTTATCAACTGATGTATCAGTTGATGCATCAGTCATGACAACAGAAAGTGTTCGAGAAGCAGGATAATAGGGATTGGGTCGTTTTCTATCGCCTGAGTTTGGAAACATCCTAATTTTCCAGTTGGCACCAAGTCAAAATACAGCTTTCAAATCCATTGCTATTGCAATTTCTCCTCAGACGTCGCTAATGTGAGAGCAAGTAAAATACCTCAAGGTCAATTGAAATTACTGCTGAATTTATTGGTGGCCGATGAAGTCAACTGAGAGCTGAAGCGGCCAAAGATTTTGTTGATGATTCACCAGTTGAATTCAAACTCACATTGATCATTTCTACAAACTCAAACTCGTATCATCTGGAAACTTTGCACAGACGTTTTAAGCATTATTATGTAATAATTACTGTTTTGTTAAAATCAATGTTTTGGGTTGTCTAATGCTATTCCCCCACAACTATTAACTGTGCATAAATTATGTTTGAATTTACAACACAGAGTGACACACTTTATTGCTCGCGCATCGAGCCGTCCTATCTCCATCCTCGGAGACACAGGGGCAGTCAGTCGAGACGGGACGAGAATTGGAACTGGCATAAAGTTTTCAAGTAAGGCAAGAAGACCTTGACCTTGCTTTGATACAAACCTCTTTGCTTTTCTCCTGTAAATCATGTTGTAATGCCAATGAATTTCTATTTACAAAAGAACACCAGTGAGGTTTGTATTAAAACATAGTCAACTCTAGCCTCGCCTTTATTCAAAGGCCAGGTAACTGAGAACAGAACTGTAAAATGGTCTATAATTTAAAGCAAACATGGATTAAAGCTTCGGAATGCATTATTGGATAAAACTAATTTCATTTTGCGACAAAGATCAAGCCCACAAACATACTAACTGACCTTCCATATTTTCAAATTTATATTAACATTTCTTGTTTTGATTCTTCCAGATAAGGTAAAAATTATGAAATACGTTGACTGTACATGTATACATGTATATTAAAGGTGGAATACACAGCTTGCCCTTCACATATTTCTACCAACACCAAAGATGCAAGACAATATAAATTATGACTCAGTCTATAAGACATTTTTTGCAAAATAATCATACATTTTAAAAGACCCTCTAAAATCTAAATCTAAAAATAGTTATTACTTTTCAGAAATAAGCTGAAAGACTTTAAAACCATGAAGTACTGCATCTCGCCAATAAACCACGAGTGTTTTAACTAAGTCATATTTCTTCTGTACATGTACAGTAATAATAATTATTATTTTATATTTTCTATGATGTTCTGTTTTGATTAGGAGCATTGGGTAAAAAGCTTTTTAAAACATTTGGCTAAAAACTGCACCTTTTAAAATATAACAGTACTTATAACAATAGTACAGAGTAATTCAGGAAGAACACATGATCCAATTCAACTCTGCATACACACAAAGTGATGCACAACCTGGCAGGACAACACTGGTTACAACAAAGTTATAAATTTTCTAAAACTAGAACCTCACTTTTTGGTGCTGGCTCATCAGATTATTTATCTTAAAAGTCGACAATTCCTTAAAATAAAGGAGCCAACAGGCTGCTAACAGTACTTTCACAGTCAGTTGAGCTATCTTAATTGTTAGTTACCCAAAGGGAGATGACTGAATATATTTCTCTAGAAAGTTTTGGGAAGGCAGCAATTTATGCCATAACTCAGTTGCACAATGTCCATCCTTCAAGGCATCATAAATTTGAAGTCCTGTAAGAACAATTATTTACATTGCACAATTTACACATACGTGTTCAAGTTGCAATGATTGCGTAGAGGAAATCTGGAGAGATTTTTGTTGAGTTATGCTGTAACATTGAATGTGTTGTTTGGTTGACTAAAATTATTGACACACATGTAATGGCCCCACATTGGCCCAAGAAAAACATGTCAAGCTTAGCATTCTACATTGGCAATAGCTACTATGACTGAAGCAAGATGATCAGCTGACTAGGAATCAACTACAAGCAGTCCCAGCAGCTAGCCAGAAGAGTGGCAGTACACTTACATGTAGATCATACTCGAGTCACAGGTTTGGCTCTGACAGATTTTGAACCCTTCCTTGTGTAAGCACGGAGCCTTTCTCGTGCAATTTCGAATTCTTCTAGTCTTTGCGTCAGATCAATTTTCTGATGAATGGCTTGTTTAAGAAGGTGATTAATGGTTTTCTTCTCCTCTTCCGATGCTGCAAACTTGCGCTGAAGCTCATCTACTTGCACCAAATACTCTTCGCATCTTGCTGCATACATTGATCTTAGTGATGCAAAGGTGGACACCTCAGCCTTCAAAGCTTTCAAGCTTCTCTTCAGCTGAGCCACAGTTTCTGACTGCACGGCCTTGTCATTCTCATAACGACTTTTAAGATTTGCCAAAGCTACTTCATAAGTAGACTTGTTAGCCTTCAGCACAGTACGAAGAGTAGTAATCTGTTCTCGTTTAGTTTTGAGTAGACTTTGTAGCTTTACAATCTGTTGCTTCTGAGCTTCAGCATCTTCACCACCGCTGGTTTCATCATCACTCATGACTACTCTAAACTCCAGCGCTCGCTGTCGGGATATCTCCACTGTCTTCTCAACAGCCTGTTTCAAAAACTTGACTTGATCACGCACAGAACTAATTAACCTGTAACAGGAATATGGATCACCTCTTTCCAAAGTTTCATTTGGATTCTCACTTCCCATAGGAGACTGACGAACTTCTGCAGTACTCTCTTTGCTGCCAAGATTAACAGCATTGGTTTCACCACTTTCTGCAATATTGGACTTTTCTAAACTTCCTCTCTTTGTGAAGGAGTTGGTGGGATGATCACCATTAGCAGAGCAGACATGCTTATAAAGTCTTTGCAGATCTTCACTGACATATTTCAGTTCATCTTGAGTACAGTTGAGGCTTCCTTGAGCATTGCCAGCCAAATCACTCATGGATTTCACATCTTCTTGGAGATTTCTGATAAGTTCTTCCGATTCAATCCCTTTGTTCTTCATATTCAGTAATTCCTCTTCAAGTTCCTTGACCCTTTTTGTCAAGAATGAACTCTCATCAGCTTTTGTCTGTAAACCTGCCAGTTTTGTTCTCAAACTATCTATCTGACTTTGTAAGTCTTTGATTATAGCTTGAGATTTGTTGTCTTTTGTCTGATAACCTTTCAATAACTTCTTCATTTCCTCTAACTCTTTCAAGTGATTGTTCAAGTGAATGTTAATGGCTTCCCTTTCTTCACCTGCATCATCACTATCATCAAGAGTTTCACATAAGATCTTTGCTTCAGTCAGCGTTTGCATTGCATCAAATTCCTCCTTCAGTTTTAACACATCCTTTTCTCGCTTGGCAAGTGCATTAGTAAGTTCATTTTTCTCAGTACTCAACTGATCAAGTTTATGAGCCATTTCTTTCACCTCGGATAGCTGAAGCTCTTTCATTAAGTCTTCAACAAGTCCAGGGACTGGTTTATATTCTTCAATGATACTCTCAATAAGAGGATGCTCAATCAACTCTGGAGGCTTTGCTGTCTCTGGACTTTCAAGTGAAACAAAGCGGCTCTCTTCATGCCAGTTATTTAGGGTTGATGATTGCTGCTGCCGACTCTCTTGCAGTTCTTTCTGAAGAATACTATTGCGATCTCTTTGTTCCTTTAATGACTCCAGAGCTTCATTGAGCTGTTTCTGGCCCTGATCTCGTTTGTCACAAGCAACTTGAAGCTGGAGTTGCACAGCCTCCATTTCATCTGTTAAACTTTTGTTTTCAACTTTCAAAGATTCAAATTCCACAAGAGAAGATCTAAGTGTGGAATACTGCTTCTGAAGATTAATATTTTCTTCTTCCAAATCATTGAATTCTTGTATAAGCTTTGATTCACGGTATTTTAGTTCCCTAATTTCATCTCTAAGCACTTTCTTACTGTGAGCAAACTGTTCAATTTCTTTTACATAGCTAGTTGCCTGGTTGCAAAGGCGTTCATTTTCAATCAAGGCCTCTCTTTCAGCTTTTCTGGCTTGTCGTAGGTCGCTTTCCAAATCGGTTATTTTCCGAAGAAAGGTTGCTTCTCTGGATTCACTTTCCTTGACCAAACTTTCCTCTCGATCATCACCAAAGCGGCTCCTTTTCTCTTGTTCAAGTTTTAGCTGCTCATGAACCTAATTGAATTGTAAAAAGTGGTTTTCACAGTGATATAGTACAAGCATAATCAGTGTGAACTAGGATTAAAAGAACTAAAAGTACACTTGATAATACTTACGCTTATAACAAAACGTTGTTATCAAGAGGTGAAACATTGTTTCATCATACTTTTGCTAGTTTTTGTTTAAGTTCCAATGGTTTCTTTGTGACACAATCATTATTCATCTCAAGCTAATTTTTACACATTTGTCGGTACAAATTCCTCACTTCCCCAACCAGATGACAATAGGGTGATCTGCCAAGAATTTGCCAGGAACATTTCGCTTGGATAAGCAGGGCATTCTCAGAGTAACTGCAGAATACTGGGCCACTTTAGTTAAATTATTTTGTATTTTTCTAGCAGCATTGTTTGGAGAACGAGGTAAATAGCAGTATACATGCCATCCGTATCATGCAAATACACCGTAAGTGGCTGGGTATTCTGCCATTTAGTTCATTTTTTATTAGCCTTGTTTGGAATGTTGCAGCGATCTCAGCAGAGATGAAGAAAGTGCTTGGAAGAAAGTGCTCACTGTTTTCATCAAATCATTGCAATTTTCTTTGCCCCCTAAAAAATATTATTCCTTTCCATTCCATGCACAAAGACTGAATACCCTGAGATGAAGTGACATTCTCATTTTCCACATTAGTATAATTTAATTCTTACCAACTTTTGTTTTAATTAAATTAAGCTTGTTTGGAAACAAAATCTTCTAATCTCTAATGATCATTAATTTGTTTCAAAAATCTGTAAGTGCCCAGCCAAGGCAGGATATTGGAAAGTTTAAATTACCTCTGAAAAAGGGGATGTTTTCTCTCATTAAAAAATAATGCCAAATGACTTGTCAACTGGTGTCCCGAAATAATCCCAGGGGTTGAGTGAAGTGGACTAAGCCTCGCATTTACTGATGCATCATTCTCACTATGTTTACAATTTAAAAATTATTTTACAACAAAAATGCATTAATGCTCTAGAAAGAGGCAAATAATGGAAATATAAAACCATGACCTTTGTCTGATCCCTGGATTAATCAGGAAGTTTAAAAAGGAAAAAAAATACAAACATTGTGTCCACGTCACAGTTTCCTAAGGTCGGTGAAATATCTCTTGAAGAAATATTTTACGTCGAAATATTGCGCTGATATTATAGAATTTTCGAGCTACCACAAAATGAATTGAAAATATTTTTCACAACATTTAAATGGTCCCTGTGCCATTACTGTGGCTCGCGTTATCAAACAACTGAAACTCTCCTACTGTGAAGCATGTAACTTTATCTGTGGCCAGACGACAATGTTTTAGTTCGCGAGGGATAAATAATTTAAACTATTTATGGAGCTTTGTTCTGTTCTAAAAGATCCTAAGCTTTGATCCTCGATAAATCAGAGAAAGTAAATCAAACATATCTTTCCTAATATATAAACAATAGAGAAGAATAATTTCTACCTCTTTTAGACAATCCAATTCTTGCTTGTTTGCATCCAGAGTGGTTTCAAGTTCATCGTATTGTTCTTGTAGTCTCTGTTTTTCTTCCAATACTGCGAGGCCATACTCAGCCGCCTGTACTTTTTCTAAACAGGCTTGTTGCAGCTCACTACTCAGCCGTTCTACTTCGCTTTTGAACTGATCGATCGTGTTCATTTTAGCTTCAAGACAAGCGTTTAAAATACAACAAAACTACTACTTTGTCTCCATTTTGAATTTTGAATAGAGATGCGAAAAAATGAATGAAATGTACCGCCTTCCCAGGTCTCTTTCGGTCTTTTACAGCGCGCAATGCAGCCTGGTCTATGATCTGCCATGTTGTCTTCAGTCATGTGATAAGTTTTGCATGGAAAGATTGATAAGTACCTCTGTTCTAGCACGAACTTTACATTCAAGATGTTGTCGTTTTTTCGGAGTATTTTAGACTGGATAAAGAGTTTATTTTGGAGGGAGGAGATGGAGCTAACATTGGTAGGCTTACAATATTCTGGGAAAACCACATTTGTCAATGTTATTGCGGTAAGTCTGGCGCATACCTTTCCATACAAATTTTTGGTCATTTGAAATTAACTTCACTCAAGCTTATTAAACTTCATCCAATAGCGTGAAAGGTTATCATATCAAAATTAAAAACGTATTGTTTAAGAATAGTGCTTTTTCACATTTCGTTGTTTTATATTTTGACATCGTTAAACTCGTACACTACGATTAACTTGTACAAAACTTCAGCTTATACCGTGCAGTTGGTCAGTCAAATTGTGTGTGACCTGTTTCTGTCCCACACTTTAATTAGCTAAATATCAATATAGCATTCGTACCGCACTAGTATACTTTAATTTGTTCAGACCTCGAATTGGCTGCTTCCATTTTAGGCTTTATTTAGGGAATATGTTTCACATCTTTGTATGCTAGGAAGGTGGCTCTGTCAACTTGGTTCACATCAATGAAATAAACTCATTTTCCCGTTGAGTTCCGTTGATTAAACGAGTCAAGCTTTTAATGTGTTTTTTAATTGTTGAAAACACTCTTTTTCTGGCAAAGGTGTATCCAAAGGAAATAAGAAAGTACTCTATGAAAGCACAAAAACAGTTTAACAAAGAAGAATACAAGTTGATCGTAAATGTATTTTTTAATTATATATGATGCCTGCTATGCCATTATGTGTTCATCACAGGAAACCACTTGATTTGTTACTTAAGAGTAAATTTGTTTTTCTGTGTTTGTGTAACTTATACTTTATCATCAGTAAACAAAACAGAGCTGGAAATGCTCATTACTGAGACTTGATTCTCACATGATGTTGCCTCAATGCATGACAAAGTCCATTTTATATTTCTAGAGTAGTTTGTATTAAGCACTTCACATTTACTTGACAAAAAATGAGTGGGATACATGGATGGATGTTTCCAATAGAGGAAATCCCATACATACATGTTGCTCCCACTGAATACATCTGAGGATGCTGAGATCAGCTCAGGACTTTAGAGCCCAATGAGTATTGCTCTCATGATGAGATGATTTTTTACAGCAAGAGGGTAAAATTAATAATCACTTCATGAAAAGTCCCAAGGTTGTATAGTTGAGCAGAAATTTTCTCTTGGGAGTCTACAGTTCAACAAATTTATGTTCTTTTTTTAAGAAAAGGGAAAACCAGAACACTAAATGAAATTAGAAGTTGTCTGCCGGTTTGAGTAAAGCAGTCAACTGTTGTCATCGTCAAAATGAATTGTAATCTTAGGTTTGAAAGCATGTCTTAAATTGCTTCAGTTTCAGGAAAAAAATTAGTCAACTTCCCTGAGTCATATAGACATTGCTTTTGAGTTTTCATAGGCTGTCACCGTGCTTATTGAAACCACTTTTCAGAGTGGAGTGGAGACCAAAGATGTCTAAACCTAAATGCTGCTTCGAGTCTGGAAATCAATCTGTGGCCACTCAAGGGAAGGCGCATGCTGGCCCACACCTCTGTGCCACTTTTGCTTCCCTTAGTGGGAAGCTCTGAAAGGAAAGAAGTTGAAACAAGGATGTGAGATCCAGGGATCGAACTCGGTACCTCTTGCACCAAGGCCACGCACTAACCGACTATGCCACCCTTGCACATTTGTGAATATATCGCGATTCATGAATAAATCGCACTGCTGAGAGCCAATCAGATTGCAAGGAACCACCAGTGATTTCTAAATGGATGTAATAGAAACTTTAATTGGCTCATAGTTTGAATTTTTTTCAGTCCGGTCAGTTTAGCGAAGATATGATTCCAACAGTTGGATTTAACATGAGGAAGGTCACAAAAGGAAATGTAACTATAAAGGTAAAAGAATAAAGTATTCCTTAATTAAAATTTTTTGGTGGTATTTAATTTAATGGTATTTTTTGGACCTTAGTTATGTGAGTTAAAGTAGTCATTGTTAGATTGCTCTGCTAGGTCTGGGATATTGGAGGTCAACCACGATTTAGGAGCATGTGGGAAAGATACTGCAGAGGCGTCAATTGCATTGTGTAAGTATGGCTGAAGTAGAGTTCAATGAACCTGGGAAAAATCTTATTACTCCGAAGAGAACCCTTTGACCTTTGACCTTGTGGCCCCTGGGTTTCAAAGGATGGATAACTTTATCCAGTGGATAAGTCACTATCCAACAGTTACAATCAAAGAGTTAAGTATGTTCTCACGTAACTGTGAATTATATGCATACTCTAAGAACATCTGAGTAAAGGCATGTTCAAAATTAACCTTTGGCAATGTGTAAGTATATTTTCCAAACTGGATAGCAACTTATCCACTGGATAAAGTTATCAGAGTCTTTGAAAAACTGGGGCCCTGATTTTTTAGCTGCTGAGCTGTTTAAGTGACTCATGAGAGCTAAGATAGGGACCTGGCACTAGTTGAAATGTAACAAACATGGGCCAACTAGTGCCAGGTCCCTATCTTAGCAAACTAGTACCAGGTCCCTATCTTAGCTAAGGTCAAACTGATAATGCTCTAGTTGGCAAGGAATGACATAATGTACAACTGTGGGAAGTTGACTAACAATTTTTACGTACAAAGCATGAAGGAGTAAGTTTCTAATGAAACTGATGCTGGGTTGGTGGGGAGTAAAATAAATTATGAAAACTTGGTTTTATCAAAGGAGGTAAATTAATCGTAAAAAAAAGATTTGCCAGCTGACGTTTCGAGCATTGCCCATTCGTCACAGTTAATTTACTCTGATGTTTGGCTAACAGTTGCAAATGGTTCTTGCGATGGTTAATTTAATTAGAAATGTGGTGACCCGAACAGAAGACAAATCAAGGCAAATCCAGTTCATGGTTATAGCAGTGTGAATTCTGAGAATATACATGTAAATCTGCCACCCCCCCACCCCTCAATCACTGAGCCAAAGTGTCCTCTCACCTACCTACCATCACAAATACATTAATTGGAGATTATTCCTTTTGTATGATCACATTTTGCCCTCTTAAGGCCAGTGTTATTCTCTTTAGATATATGGTGGACGCTGCTGATCATGATAAACTAGAAGCTTCAAGAAACGAGCTCCACGGACTCTTAGAGAAACCTCAGTTAGCTGGCATTCCAGTATGTATTCATACTTGGTGTTCATTCTTGCTTAAAAATACTAACATTGGATGATCCTTTCATGGTGGAGTTTCTGATAAGAGATCAATCCACAACGTCATTGACAAAACTGAAAAATTGTCAGATTAAAACAGTCAAACCTCGATTCTGGACCTCGATTATCCGGATATTTTGATTATCCAGACTTGCTTCTCTGGTCCCAGGTTTTCATT
>JALIRR010006802.1:20000-23914 GCA_023091755.1 Montipora sp. Colony 1 RG-2022 | reverse complement strand
GGGGTACAGCGAAAAACTAAATTTCTCGAGCCCTACTGTTAAACAGGTTTTTTTCTAAGGGGCAAAAAGGTAACTCTGGGAAAAAAAACACTTCATCAGAGTTGTTACTATGACTAACAGAGCACTCTTTTTGGAAGCTTATATCCCTGACATAAGTCTTAATAAATTTTAGCTTCCTCTTGGAAAAAAACAGGGATTCATACTGTTGAACAGCATCATGTAAACAGTTCCATCAGTGGCAGCTCTGTCTTTAAGTGTTTGATGACCCTGCTAAGTTCTAGGTTTAGATATACCAACATTTAGTGACTTCCTAAGATATAACAAGAGGGACTCTTTACAATAATTATTAAACTATTTACAGCAGCTAAATCTAAATTATAAAAACCTTTATGAGCTATGATTAAAATACAAAAACAGTAAAAGTATTCCAATGGCATTCAATTTTCAACAGTAAGTACTGCTTGAACATCATCCATATCTCTTGGGGATTATTGAGTCTTGTGGCTCTAAGATGAATTATTTTTAAGTCTTTCAACAAGTGATCTGAGCAAGAACCCCACAACAGTCATACCATACAGTACACTAGGGATTACTGTTCTATAATAAATTATTGTCTCTAGTGTTGCCCTGGGTAATTAATGTAAGAGCTAAATGAGGTAGAGACAGTTTGTACATATTTGGACCATAGCAGTCTATTATCAATGGTCACACCAAGATATTCAGAAAAGGATTGGTGTTTAATGATTTTGTTTTCCGAAACTAAGGGTTTGTGATACCCAGAATATCCAAATTCAATTCATTTAATAGGACATGGATTTCATTTAGCTTGTTGGTGATACCATTTACATTAATGTGTCCCACTTTTAAATTTTTTTTGCCAAGGGAGTCATATCAATATAGCTAACAGCACTGTCTTCAGGTTCAGAAAACTACGGGATTAGATATACCTATGTTGGTATCAAAGTCATCTTTATTATAGTCAGATGTCTGGGGCAATAAAATACACTACGGGCAGATGCAGGATAAGTTTTCCAAATGAATCAGCTGTTGATAATTGCGAGGAGTGACAGATCCGCATTTTATGAGGCACCATTGTAGGCAGTTGTCACATTCGATAGCACAGTGATTCGAAGATACTGTTCTCAAACAAATCAAGCATTTATTCTTGGTCGTATTAGATGCCACTGTTTGAGGACCAGGATTAATGGCAACATCACCACTTTACTTATCCTGGGGATCTGAAAACGAGAGGTAGCGTTCGGATAGTAACTTTTCGAGGAGAAGTGGAATTTCTCTTTTGCACCTGTTGTTTTGCAATGGATATTTGAGCTTGCCCAGGAATGGAGGCCAGAAATTTTGACCTGTCAGGTCGACGTAAATGACTAGAATCCCTTCTGGTGTCTTGAGGAAAGTTTAGCTTCAAATTAAGATTGAAATAAATGAAAATTGCTGCTATGGCCTCTGTTGTTCAGAGAGTTGTATTGTACTACGGCTAAAAGTGGATTTTGGTACTTGTAAAAGTTAATGAAAAGATTTATCCTGAGGATATTGTTACCACCCTTTCACCAACTGGCTGCTTAGCCACCATCTTTCTTGATGCCTGATTTGTTGTTGTTATTGTTGTTGTTTTTTAGTGTGGACGCTCATTTGAGCCTTGCTTTCTTTTCACATGTCCCACTGCCCGGGTTGCCATGGACACAGCACAGGAAATGACAGGACAGTGCTTTTCCAAGGTACTTACAATCCACTCTGATGAAGGGCTAACGCTCGAAACGTCAGCTTTTAGAATCTCTGTACAGTGGCCAATTTACATTATCAACTCCGCTGATAAAATCAAATAATTATTTATCAGTTTGATATGAGGTATCATGTATGAATTATCTACCAGGAGGGATGCAGCCAATATAACAACTCTCAGAGTTCACCAAATTACAAAAAAAAAAACTCTCAGAGTTGGTTCGGAAAACAGTGGACACTAATAAGTATGTAATTAAATAGAAACAAGGACCCTAATCCAAAACATAATAAAGCCTTGTCCTATATAGATCCAATGAATTATAAAAGGGTGCAACTTTTGTTCCGTTGTTGACTCTGAAACATTAGTGGTACAGGAAGGGAGGTGCCCAATCCTGCCCTTATGACAAGTGCATATGATTTTCGGTCAAATAATTATTATTTGAGTTGCAATAAAAATGGGAATTGTGTTTCCAAATATGTCCGTTTAGGCAACAGGCACACTCAGTCAAAAGAAATTAAAGAAACACTTGAATTGTGCGATTTCTGAAAGTTTTGCGTATATAAGTGATGAAAATGATGATGAAACCAATGATGAGAAACAAAAAGAATTGAAGACAAAATGCTGAAGAAGTAAGGTCTGAAGTAAGGATTATTAGCTCATAAGCTGGGATATTATATAAGGAAGCTAATAAGAATTTATTGATTTTCAATTTGAAATTATTGATTAATAATGTAACACATAAGTGATTTCATAAGAGTGTCATGGAATTCAATATTGTAGAATCATAACTAATTGAATTTGTTCTCAAAATCAATCACACTTCTTAGTAATAACCAATCACTACGTTTGTTTGCATTGTTAATCTATACAAGAGTTTGGTAGTTTACTCCAGGACGTTTTTTCTTGTGAATTAATCCCCGATTCAGTTGTAATTATAAATGTAGACTTTGTCAACTCTTCTGCTGCAAATCTTAGGAGTGGACACTCCCATTTGACAGAACTGATCAGCCAGACCAGGCATTTGGAAGGAATATAACTCTACAACACCTTCAAATTAATGCACTTCAAGGAGATAATTAGGTACTCCTCCTGAAGAATGCAAGGGATTATCATGCAAGTATTCTGTCATATTGTCACATTTTGTTTGCAAACTAGCTCAAACTGATGGTTTTGGCAAGCCAGTTCTAACATAGAGAAAGTGCTCTTAGTCTCAAGTCTTTTTTTCTTTATTTGCTGATTTGGCTGTCATTTTTTAGGTTTGAAAAGAAATCACTTGCTTACTACGGTTCAGCGTGGTTATGGGATGATGGTGTTACTCTGCCTGAAGATACCAGAAAGGTAGGACAACATTCATTTACAGTCATGAAATCCTAAAGCAAAGCAGTTTAATTAAAAGCTATTGAGCACTTCTTTCCTGTCTTGGCTGGTAACATTCTGTTATGTACAGCGGTTCTAACTTTTGAGTATGTGGGTGTAATCGTAAAGTGTGACCATTCAAGTGAAAGCTACTCAGCAGTACTTTCCTCTGGTGCTGTTTATTATGCTGTACAAGGTGATGCTTACTATTGCGTGTTGTGGGGAATGAAAGTGACGCACCAAGATTTGATTGCCCTCAAAGTGTCCTCTCTTAAGTTAAAGTTTCGATTCCGTACTATTCTTGTTCTTTATTGTGCCTTACTTCACACGAGATATACTTTTTCTTTTACCATAGGTCCTTGGACTGAGTTTACAAGCAGTTCTCTCTTCATCTTCCAGCAAAGATGGAAATAGATTTGGAGTTTTTGGGATGTGAATCCCCGGGTGTGAATCCAACAAGACAATCGTTCCTATAACCGTTTGAACAAAAGCCGGACGATCAAGCTCGTCAAATTCAAAAGGCAGTCTTCTCTATTGGACTGGACCCATCTCAATCGGTTACAGAACAAGGAGGGCCTCGACACTCCAGCAAAGCGGATACTATTGTGACAAAAGGAGCGAGTACCCTGAGTTGAAAATATGATCTCAAGTCTATGTTGACACTGCAGAACTATTTCCTTTTATGAGCAAATGGTTTGAGTAAAGAACTTTCTTTTTTTCACGGAAATGTTGTTTCTCAAGCTTGAAATTTGTTTGAAAAATACATTCCTCTACCTACAAGTGTATTAAGTAAAGGAGTGGTTGGTTGTTGGTGTCTTTG
>JALIRR010006802.1:0-12500 GCA_023091755.1 Montipora sp. Colony 1 RG-2022 | reverse complement strand
CTGTGCACTTCGATCAATAGGATCGTACAATACTTTAAGGACTGCTAACTGAGACTCGCAAGACGGACTACATCCTCTTTACAATTTCTTTCAAACAAGACTGACTGCGGGACCTTTTCAATTGCTTTCAAACAATAGGCCATTTCCGAGTTCATGTCTGCCTCCTCCTCAAAGCGAGTCTAAGTGCAAAGTTTTTGTGATGGTAATTAGTTCTACTTTACATATGAATGAAAACTAATTTTCATAACAAAAACTTCGCACTTAGACTCCCTTTGAAGAGGAGGCAGACATGAACTCGGAAATGGCCTATTTTCCAAAAGCAGTTGCTCCCTTGCGGGCTGCGTGTTCCATAAGACAAACACTCACACGAAACGTGCTTCCTACATTTCTGTATTCATGAAACATTGTCCACGCAAACAGCAGTTCTTAAGGTATAGAAAAGATATCTGTTTACAAACATTGTTTTTGTTATTCAAATGTACCAACGATAGGAACAAAAGGACCTTTGTCTCGACAGCCAATGACGCTCTGGTTGGCACATTAATTACGTCAACGATATCTTCGCTATTGCTCTACTGCTGTGGAAATCAGACCAGACAACTTATTGGTAGCCATGCACTTGCTGAACGGTTTGTTTGGACACTACACATACTCAAAAGATCACTCGCGATACATATTAATTTACACTCGCGCATTTCAACTATTTAAAGGAAACCTCCACTAAAACAAGAATACAATTTCAAAATATTTAACATAATATTTACAATCAAAATTGTTCAAAGGTTTTCCAATGGAATCGTTTGTATCCGAAATAAATGAATTTCAAAAACGCTTGTTTTGGTTTTCAAATTTCCTGGGCGCCGCCATCTTGAATAATTGTGACGTGTTATGGTTGCTCTTTTGTATTTGCACAAAGAGCTTTTGTTTTAAAACAATAGGGAACCATGACACGTCACAATTATTCAAGATGGCGGCGCCCGGGAAATTTGAAAACCAAAACAACCGTTTTTAAAATTTCTTTATTTCGGATACAAGCGCTCCCATTGGAAAACGTTCGAACAATTTTGATTGTGAGCATTGTGTTAACTATTTAAAAGATATGTTCCTGTTTTAGTGGAGGTTTAGGAATCGCTTCCACTCAGTCATTCACAGTAGACAGATAACTGAATTTTTTTGCACACATCTGTTTGTTTGGGATCTCACCCAAATGATCACTACGCGAGACTCAAATTTCACTCTTGAATAAGATCAAACCATTTGCCAACAGCAATCGTTCAGTGGCTTTGCTCAACCACACATTCACACTAGACAGGTTATGCATACCCATGGACGCAAACAATCTTGTAAATAACACTGATACTGTTTAAAGAACGTGTTCACCCACACATTGTTAAAGGATGTGGATCATTGATACTCGTGCACTCACAACATTGACGTCAACCCGCTTGGAGACTAAGACTGTTATACTGGACAGAACAGCGACACTCGTGATAAATGAATACGACGACGACGACGACGACGACGACGACGACGACGACGCACCACGCACCGACGCACCGACCGAACCGAACCGAACCGAACCGAACCGAACCGAACCTACACGACTCTACACGACTCTGCTCGACTCTACACTACACAGCAATATGCTTAAGAGAATCTTTTAGATATGAGCACGCAGCTACAAGTTTTTTTTGTTTATTTGCTAACGCTGTGCAATTCTTCGTTATTTCGTTATTTCGTTATATCTCGGTTGCACTGTCCTTGTAAATGATAAGAACCTTCCGCACTGGGTTAAGGTTTGGTTACACATAAACAAGCTAAAAGTAAATATAAAAACTGACGTTTCGTATTCATTGTGACATCATTGTCAAGGGAAGTAAGTAAATATACTGCGGGTGTAATAAGTTATGCCAAATATGAAAGTGAATTTCAGGACACCAAGTTTGAGTCAACCTCTAAGTCTTTTGCGATACAAGACTATCAAAAGTTTGTTATAAGCCTTTCCACACTTCCACACTACAATCAAGGGTCTGCCTTTTCCCCTGCCAGACAAGGAAACTATGTTCTCCGGACCAATGTAAATCATCAACACTCCTCCTGCACCAAGTTAACCACACCAGTCAACAAATTGATACAACCTAGCAATAGTCTTGAGACAAGTCCGTTTTGGGAGTTATTTTGTTTTCGTTAAGATAGTTGTTTTTCATATGTTTTGAATATTCCTTACAAATTTTCCAGCATAACTTATTACTCTCGATTACTGTTTACCTAATTACCTTGACTTTTGAGTCACAATGACAACGAAATGTTATTCTTTTTGGTTTGTTTTTGTGTACTGAATCATGGCGCTTAAACAGCACCTAAATGCAAATATTTTTCATCTACCATATTAATTTCCCCATCTAAAGCAAACATGTTTTACTAGTCTTACCTGCCGGGCAAGACGCGCGCAAAGGCACAACTAGCAATAATTTGGACTCATGACCGTGATGTCAGAGGCATGGTTCTATTCTCGATTGTACGTCACCAACTGCTTTCCATTGCAAAATTTATCTCAAGCATTTTTTGACGTAAAAGCGAGAATAGAGCCATGCCTCTCATATCACGGTCGTGGGTCCAAATTACTGCAAGTTCTGCCTTTGCTCGTCTTGCCCGGCAGATAAAAAGCGAAATTCTGTGTAATAATTTTGACATATGCTTGCATTGGATGGGGAAATTTATATTAGGAACGAAAAATGCATGACTTTAGGTGCGATTCATGCGAATTTGACTGTATTCGTACTTTAGCGTTTGGACTGGTACTAGTTTGAAGTTGAGGCTGATGCGGCGGAAATAATTTGCATCAGGAAAGATTTTCCCGTCTCAGTCTCAATTTTATGCTCGTTCCAGTGCAATCGCGAGAATACGAATATCGTAAAATTTTGCAACCTCAAGGCGAAAGAAAGCGCATTTAACAATGCTGAGTGCGGAAGGCGTCTTTTGGTAATGGTATAATTGATGCCCGAGTATGCCACACTCAAGTTAATCTCTTTCGCTTTATGAGTCTTTATTTTTGGGTACAGCAAATTGTAAGTGATGTTTTTACAGCTAACATTAAACAATAATGATCCGTAAGGTGGACTTTGACCCCTTGCCTAAAATGACACTTAGAAAAAATACGGCGGCCCTAATACGCATGCGCCGTATTTTTTTTTAAAAAAAAATCACTTTACTTCACACTTCCTCCAAAGAATGTTAATAAACAAACAAGAGAAATAAAATTCAAATCAATTTATTGTTGTGTTTTTCTCTTTACTTTATAGTAACAATAATACAATAAGTCTGAAATTAACTTTTATTTTTTTTAAAAAAAATTGGCGCATGCGTATTTTAAGCGCCCGTATTTTTTCTAAGTTTTTTGGCGGGAAAATTTAACCCAGTTTGCACAGCGTTTTCCCTGACAACTAGTCTCGCAAAAATATTTAAAAGAGCCTACCCGTAAAATTTTAATTGGAAACGGTAGCAACATGGCAAGCTTTAAAATAAAGTATTTAAGAACGATTTGATGAAAACTAAGGTTGAATAAACCAAATATTCACCACAGGAAAACTTAATTTTGTTCAAGGTTAAAGAGAACCTCCACTCCAACTTCGAAATAGCTATAAACCCAATAAAATATTTACAATCAAAATTGCTCGACATTGTTTTTCAAAAAGGTGTTTATATCCGAAAAGAACTAATTTAAGAATTGCTTATTGTCACTTTCAAATTTATTGAGCGCCGCCATCTTGAATAATTGTGACACGTCACAATTATTCAAGATGGCGGTGCCTGAGAAATTTGAATACAACAACAAGCGATTCTTAAATTTTTTATTTCGGATACACACACTTTCATTGAAAATTTCAAACAATTTTGATTATAAACATTAATTTTTCTGGTTTAAAGTTATCTTTGTGTTGTAGTGGAGGTTCCTTTGAAAAAAACTATATATTGTTCGTCTAACATTCTAAAATACACTTAAACTTTTCGTTGAAAAAATGGCTTTCTACCATCTACACTTAACCTATTTAAGCGAAAAAGCTTGCCATGTTTTTAATACCAAGACGTTTTTCTACCGGGTGATTGATGCCTAACGCGAGAAAGTTTGCGCAAAGAAACGTATCTAATTGTAGCGCTTATAAAAAACACTGTGCATGAAAATCGAACAAAGTCCTACGCATTTTATAGCCAATTGCGCGAATTAACTGCTGTGATGCCTAATCCGAGAAAGTTTGCGCAAAGAAACGGATCCAAATGCATCGCTTAAACACTATGCGCTTGAACTGAACAAAATCCTACGCTTAAGGCCCAGTAATACGGGCAACAATGTTGCGTTACAAGTTGAGATGGTTTGCTGCGCGTATTACCACCTTCTTGCGCAACAAATTTTCATGTTGCATAAAGTAAAAGTGACGTCTACTTTTTGCAACATAAAAATTTGTTGCGCAAGAAGGTGGTAATACGCGCAGCAAAGCATCTCAACTTGCAATGCAACATTGTTGCGCGACAAGTTGCACGAAAAATGTTGACTGTTACGAAATGCGTCGCTGAAGCCCTAAGCCTGCAGATTCCCGGTAGAAAAAGTCTTTTCTAAAGGCAATAGCCGTTCATAAACCCGCAATGTCTGATTTCAGAAAAGTCCTTTGAGGACAACGATTACTTTAAACTTTTCTATTAACACCCATTGAAAACATTCACAATTTTGAAAAAAACAAAAACAAAATCCACCGACCAAGAAAAAGGTTATACAGACCAGTTTGAATAAACCAACCCAGAGTGAATTAAAATGTTTGCACTCGAACTTGAGCTTAATAGTCAACTAATAATTATTGATGCTTTGCATCTGACGTTACCGGCGCCCTTGTTGGTGAACAGAACAATGCAGTGGAATTGACTCTATTATGTTAAACTTGTGGGGCCATTTCTCATCACGTGGATGCAAACCAAGATTTAATGGTTTTCTGGTTGTTTTAGGGAAAACTATTTTAGTATACAGTGCTTTTCTTTTTCAGTGACAAATTATTGTTTCGGATTATTCAGTAAAATATATTTTGGGTTTTTATTCACTAAATTGTAAGTTAAGACCGTTTTATCACTAAAAGAGCCGAAAAGCAGTTTTGCACGAAAGTTTAGTTCATTTAACTTTACGAAACACTTTGGCATTGATTTTTTTTAATCAAGTGTCGCTAAGAAAAACCTGGATTAAAACCTGATTTATTATTTGCTACTAATTTTTTTCGAAAATTAGTTTCTGCGTAACCTAGCATAAACATCATTCAGCAACGGTCAAGGTCAAGGTTTAGATGGCCAAGAGAGCAGAGAGCAGAAAGCAAATTGTAGTTTTAAAAAGGATGACGACATTTTTTAAATTTATAACATGTTTCGATGTTATGGTTTTTCAAACACTTTGAAAATGACGATGATGTAAAAATTCGTAACGTCGTAACGTCGTAACATCGAAACGTGTCTTCGTCTTTTTTTAAATGTGTAGATAATTTTTAATTGTATAGCCAACTCGACGTACTATAAACTAGAGTTAACTAAAGAGGTTTTTAGTGTAACATGAAGTGCTAGATTTCTATTCCATATGAACCATGTGAGCGTTAGCCCTACTGATGGAACTGGGCCCACACAAGGACAGAGAAAAACTCTGACCAGGGTGGGAATTGCTCCCAAGGCCTGCTCCCGTCTGACTTTGTAGCTCAGTCGGTAGAGCGGCGGAGATCTAACCCGAAGGTCGTGGGTTCAATTCCCACCCTGGTCAGAGTTATTCTCTGTTCTTGTGTGGGCCCATTTCCATCAGTAGGGCTAACGCTCACATGGTTCATATGGGATAGAAATCTAGCACTTAATGTTACACTAAAAAACTCTTCAGTTAACTCTCTTTAAAATATAAGTGCTACACGGCCAACGTTTGTATAAACGTAACCTTTCCTTGTACTTGTACTATAAACTAGCCTAGAACCTAAGCAGGAATTCGTTCGAATTTTTTAGGCTATTCGTATTATCTATTTATTTTTTAGTTATCAATGGAGAAAATCAATTCTAACTAATTTTTAGAAGGGAAAAATACTTTTAAAATAGACAAAACAAACCAAAAACTACATGTGCCAATAAGAACTATTGTCAACATGTTAAAAAAACTAGAGAAATAATTTCCTGAACTTAAAGTGCAATAAAAATTTTAAAAAGGGGAATATTCTGTTCGTCTCAACCGAACTTCATCAGCCACATTTAAACCACACCAGGTCACACGCGTATCCACAAAGCTTTCAAACTTCTCAGATCCCAATTAGGACAAAACAGAAACCTAAAAGGTGTGGAGCAGTACACCATATCCACTTCGACATGTGATGGGTGACAAGTGACTATATTGACGAGAGACAATGGACAAAGTACTATACTGGCAAAATGTCTTGCATACTAGAGACTACAAGAATTAGGGAACATCTAAAAAGGATGATGATGAACTTCTCAGCTCACGGGACGTCATTCGGTGGATGCCATCAAAACAAACGTTCTGTTCGCGGAAATAACATGTTCAAACGTCGCATAAGAGAGCCGATTGAGATTCGGGTTATGAAGGCCCTCTTCGAATAGCAACAATTGTTTTGTATTAGCTAACCTATGATATGATTTTAGTCCCTCAAACGAACACGATAAAACATTGAGGCTGATGAAGTTCGGTTGAGCCGGACGAAATATTTTACCTTTTAAAATTCTTATTGTGCTCTAACTTCACGAAATTCTTTTTTTACTCTCAATCCAGGGCAGCATTTGAATTAAAATGTCTAGTTTTAAGGACGGTGCCTACTATTGTTATTGCGCACCATGCGTATATTTCTGCGCGGTTTAAAACTATGCGGAAAAAGCAGAACTCAGCAAGTGCTCTTGGTATCCAAAAAGAAAATTGGAGGTAACCATGAATTTTTCACAGATAATTAAGTTTCAATTTGGAAAATAACGCCATACATTGCTTTGTATTTTAAAGCTTTTACACTGTTGCTTAATTATCTTTGAAAAATGCGTGGTTACCCCCAATATTCGTTTTGGTTTTCAATAACACTTGCTAAGATCTGCTTTTCACGCATATTCGTAACATACCTTTGAATTAGTAAGCACCGTCCTCAAAAAGAATGCTTAGATGATTTTTGATACCGCCTGGTTTGTTTAAATTTTTATCGATTTAAAGAGAAAATAAACGCAAAATAAGCTGCTGAAGTCGATAAGTAACTAGACAAACATCAGTAAATTGCTTTAAATAACTTTAAATTTGCATTCACCTTATTAAAATTTCTCAGTATTTAAGGTGGCTTAAACCGTTTTCAACAATTTCAAGAGACTGTCTTATTACAAGGATTGACTTTACAACACGTTTTCACATAACGGCAACATTGTAGTACCACATGAAGCAACAATTTTTGGTCAACAAGCTGCACGCATTATTGTCGCGAAATAGATCACCATAGCAACAGAAATCCATTTAAAAAGACTATATTTTGTATTGAAACGCTCTTTTCTCAAAACCAAACATCCGTGACCGCTATTTTTAATCGCTTGGAAGTGGCAAGTAGGGCAAGATGAAATTCTTTGTAAACTTTAAAAAAATTCTCTGGGGTGGATTCAGGGCCACCTTAAAGGTAGCTTCAGCTACCGAGAATTTTGTAAACTTTGCAAAGAGCTTCAATTTAGCCGATTAATTACCTGCCAGCAATAAAAAAATGACTGTCACTGGGTTCGCTTTTGAGTTAAAGGCGTTTAAAGGCAAAATACAGAGCATTTAAGGTTAATCGACGGTTGCTATGGTAACCCTTACATCACACTGTTGAGCGCCCTTAGTTCTGCAATAATTGCTTTTTTATATGTTACCATAACATGACTGCTTCAGTGGTGATACTTATCCCTGTAATAATAATGTAACTTTTAAAATGTAAAAAGCTGGTTTGAGCCTGGCTCAAAGCAGTTTCAAAACTTTCAAGCAACATTCTTATTATAAGGATTAGCACTACAATGCTGTATCATGGGTTACCAATGTTATGGTACCACATGAACCTCCAATTATTTCTGAACAAGATGCAGTCATTATTATGACGTAATAAGTCACCGTGGCAACAGAAAAGCATAATTAAAAACACCCTTTATTTTGTCTTTAGTTGCTCATATCTTAAGAACGAACTTGGTGACCCCCCAATTTTTTATTGCTGGAAAGTGATTAGAAGATCAAGATAAAACTTTCTGCGATGTTTAAGAAAATTCTGTATAGCGGATTCAGAGTCCCCTTAAATCTGTGATTGTTACAGTGGCTCTGATTCCGCTGCACAGAATTTTTTCAACTTTGCAGAATGTTTCAAGTTGGCCTTCTGATCACTTTCCAGCAATAAAAATTAGGGGGTAACCGAGTTGGCTTTTAAGATATGAGCAACTAAAGCCCAAATATAGGTTGTTTTTGCTGGGCTTTCCCGTTGCCAAGGTAACTTATTACGTCACAAATATGATCGCATCTTGTTTGGAAATAATCGGTGTTTCATATGCTACCATAAGATTGCGGTTACGTGATACAGTGTTGTAGCGTCACCATTCTAAACAGAGTGTCTATTTCGTGGTGTTAATTCAAACTAAGGTGATCGTAACAGAATATAAAGAATATTTTGATCAAAGTTAGCTCTTTTTAGTCATTTAAACGGATTGGTTTATTTTGTGGTCTGTATAACGTTTTTCTACTCACCCAGCGAGAAGCCCCAATATAAAAGCAAAGCATGTAAATCAGACAAAGTGGGTTTTATGAGCAAGGCCGCCATGATTAAACTACAAACTTGATGTAAGGAACCAGAAGAGATTTTAAGGAGGCATTGTATATCCCAGTCTTTTCGTCTCGGTCGAAATGTTTTTGTGGCTGCTATTTCTCTTAAATTTCCCGCAATCTGAACCGTTTAATCCGGAAAAGACAAATTTTAGCCCCATAAAAAGGTATTTTTCGTTAACTAGTTACGATTTCTCCTATGAAAGGTCGCTTGTGTTTTGTAAAGTTTACCAAAATTGGCAGTAAGTTGTTCTCACGTCCGAGCGGGTGTGAGGTATGGGCCTATTCCGGAGATGACGTCACAAACTGTTTGCCATTGCAAAAGTTTTTTCAAAACTGGAATGTAAACAGTTTGTGACGTCATTTCCGGAGTAGACCTATGTCTCTCACCATTTCCGCCATGAGATACATGACTGCCAATTTTGTAAACTTTATGCAGCATTTTATAGACGAAATCGCAACCAGTTAACGGAACATACATTTTTTATGGTGCTGAATTTTGGCTTTTTCGAAATAAAACGATCGAGGTTAGGGACACTTTAAAAGACACGGTAGCCTTTGAAGTAGGTTTTTCTTGGTAATCTACAAATTACAAACAAATTTGCTCAATAAGAAAGCAACGCGCTTCTTGTAAATATATCAATGTGCATATCAAAGTTAAGAGGAAATGCACTTATCTGCACGATTAAAATAAGCAATATCGCTAACGATGATGCTTCGCTTTCTTGTCATTGTAGCATGGAAAGAACTATTAACGCCTTTTGTTCCCAACCTATTTCCAATGTCTCCTTAAAAGTCTTACTGCAGCCGCTACATCAACTATGAGAAGATTACAATACAATGTTTAGATATCGACATTGAGCGATCCAATACAACGCAAAGCTTTTAGTTGGTGGTGGGTAAAATTCGAATGGAATGGATCGGTCTAAATTGGATGAAGGACTGAATGTGGATGCGAAAAATAAAGCGCAAATTCTAAATTCGCCTGCAGAACGTTTACAAAAATCTTGCGCAAGGCCAATAGTCGCTCAATGTTGAAATGGTGACTGAGAAAAGAAATATTTTAAATAAGCTTTTCTAGCCTTAAATAAAACTAATAACTACGCTATGTTGGACGGATTTTATGATCAAAGTCGTCGAATACAGCCGTGGAAAATCAGACAAATCTTGCACAAGTTGAATGAAGCCTCTGGACATTTGTAAACCTCTGCATCCATCTTCTGGCTGGGAGGAAAGCAGCTCCAATAAATGCTAACCGATCGACGCTTCACGACGTTAATTTCTTTTAACTAATCGCGATAAGGAAAACTTTATTTTTAAGTCTAAGGATTTTTGAATCAGCCACCATTTCAGAATAGTAGAATATACAGTTCTTATCTTTGTCGATATCCCCCTGGCTTTTCCACTCAAGTTTCCTCTTGCGACTTTTTCTTCGTTCCTCTTGTTTGTATCCCTAAAATAGAAAATAAAAGGCGCAATTAATGGGACGACAAACGCAACGTTTAATTAGACGGTATCAAAGGGACCAATCTCTTAAGTTTTCTTCCAATTGTAAAAATGAATGATAGAATATGTGAGATTATTCACATATTTGACCTTCGGAAATTGAAATACGTGGGATGAACATCATTGCAGTTAAGCAGAAACTTAAGAAAGCCTGAAGAAAAAATGATTTCAGGCTCTGCTTAAGTTGGTGTTCAACTGCGATATCTTCAAATAATTGTACAAATGTTCATTTGATATGATAATAATTACCTTTAAACGGCGATATGGTGACATTGTTCTTCGTCCATCGAACTTCTTAGTCTTCTCTTGTCTTCTGCAGATAAAAGTTACTATCGTTTATTTGAGTTGTTCATCAAAATTCCCAAATCGCACGCCAAAATAGCAAAACACGCATAAAAATAAGCATAAACTTAAGATGTAAAATTCTCTTTCAGAAAAGATAAGACAGTTTTCGCTACAAAATTCAGTTCATTTTTAAAGTCGTAAGACAAGTCTGTTTATTTCATTCGAAGAAGACACTTGATAAATTCGAGATGAATTTGGAGTAAAACGAACGACATGAAACCCACGTGTCAGGTTCGCAAAGTAGCATTCAATATCTTTCTATGCCGTTCATCAAAACTTTATCACAACACGGCGCACATTACCTACTCATTGAACTACAACAACTAAGTTGCGTTTTTCGATTTTAAATGAATGTACTGATTCTTAAAGGTATAATGCGCTATCGAAAAGAAGGAAAATTAGTTCCTTAGCAACGAAAGATGGGATAACTGAAAAAAAGCGAAGAATATAGCAGGACTCGAACCTACGACCTTCACAACACGGCGCACATAAACTACTCATTGAGCTACAAGAACTAAGTTGCGTTTATCGATTTTAAATGAATGCGTACTGATTCTTAAAGGTAAATGCTGAAAACAAGCGAAGAATATAGCAACGAAAGATTGAACCTAAAAAAAGCGAAGAATCACAACACCTACGACCTTCACAACACGGCGCACATAAACTACTCATTGAGCTACAAGAACTAAGTTGCGTTTTTCGATTTTAAATGAATGTACTGATTCTTAAAGGTATAATGCGCTAGCGAAAACGAAGGAAATTAGTTCCTTAGCAACGAAAGATGGGATAACTGAAAAAAAGCGAAGAATATAGCAGGACTCGAACCTACGACCTTCACAACACGGCGCACATAAACTACTCATTGAGCTACAAGAACTAAGTTGCGTTTTTCGATTTTAAATGAATGTACTGATTCTTAAAGGTATAATGCGCTAGCGAAAACGAGGGAAATTAGTTCCTTAGCAACGAAAGATGGGATAACTGAAAAAAAGCGAAGAATATAGCAGGAATCGAACCTACGACCTTCACAACACGGCGCAGATAAACTACTCATTGAGCTACAAGAACTAAGTTACGTTTTTCGATTTTAAATGAATGTACTGATGCTTAAAGGTATAATGCGCTAGTGAAAACGAGGGAAATTAGTTCCTTAGCAACGAAAGATGGGATAACTGAAAAAAAGCGAAGAATATAGCAGGAGTTGAACCTACGACCTTCACAACACGGCGCAGATAAACTACTCATTGAGCTACAAGAACTAAGTTACGTTTTTCGATTTTAAATGAATGTACTGATGCTTAAAGGTATAATGCGCTAGCGAAAAACAATGGAAATTAGTTTCTTAGCAACGAAAGATGGGATAACTGAAAAAAAGCGAAGAATATAGCAGGAGTTGAACCTACGACCTTCACAACACGGCGCAGATAAACTACTCATTGAGCTACAAGAACTAAGTTGCGTTTTTCGACTTCAAATGAATTGAGTGATGTTTAAAGGTATAATGCGTTCTTCAAAACGAGGATAAACTAGTTTCTTAGCAACGAAAGAAGCGCTAACTGAATAAAAGCGAAGAATATAGCAGGAGTTGAACCTACGACCTTCACAACACGGCGCAGATAAACTACTCATTGAGCTACAAGAACTAAGTTGCGTTTTTCGATTTTAAATGAATGTACTGATGCTTAAAGGTATAATGCGCTAGCGAAAACGAGGGAAATCTAGTTTCTTAGCAACGAAAGATGGGATAACTGAAAAAAAGCGAAGAATATAGCAGGAGTTGAACCTACGACCTTCACAACACGGCGCAGATAAACTACTCATTGAGCTA
>JALIRR010006801.1:7500-20000 GCA_023091755.1 Montipora sp. Colony 1 RG-2022 | reverse complement strand
AGGGGCTGTATAAACCCCCCTTTTTTTGCGCAACGTTATTTTCTCCAAAACCCCTTTCCCCCTCCCCGCACACTTCCGTGATCCATACCAAAATCTAGCCCCCCAATTTTCAAACGTACTCCGCGGGCCCTCAAATTACTCCGCTTTCGCAAGAGGCAATACATCAAACGAACGCGCTCGAAAGAAAGGGCCATTTTACATCCTCCATATTTCCGCCAAGTTATGAAAGGATATTAATTACCTAATTGACATAGTCTAGACTATTTTGTACAACTTGATATTTCTAAAGTAAGTTATACCTTATGTAGCCCTTACAGTGCAACGCGCCTTACCGTGGCCACCCAACAACCTTTTGCACTTGACAATTACGTATAAAATACGTCAACAACCCATGCAACGGTGGTCAACTTACATCTGTGAGAACTTTGCAAGGAGACGTGACTGTCAATCAAATTCACACATCCTGATTGGCGGATAATTACTTGGGCCCGTAAGGTATCCAAGTTGTAAAACCACTCGAGTGTCTTTTTTTTCACAAATGTGCATACCCCACGAATACTGATTTAAGCTCCGATCAGGTGAATTTACTTTTGAACCCTTCAGGACATCTAAATTTCCCTGCCGCGATTAGAGCACCCACACTTTCCCCAGCTGTGTGGTATTCTGAGGGAGCGCGTTAGACCACTCGGCCACCGTGACGGACTTCCGTCTTGATGAGGAGAGCAAACATTTGTTTTGGAATCTTTTCCCCCGCGATGATTGACACAGTATTAAGCTATTTGATAAAGTGGACAGATACAGGAGAAATTTCTACGTTATTTCTAGATCCTGCTTCGTTCTTGTGTGTTGCTCTGTGAGCATTACTTTTGCATAGAACGAATACTTGAATGGAAGTATTTTGCATAGAACGAATTCTCCAATATCAGGAGATTTCGCCCACAAGGCGAATTAGCTATCGCCGTCACGGGGACTTCGCATCGGTCCCCCATCCAAGTACTAACACCACCATTCGAACGGGCTTAACTTTAGCTGACCAACGATTGTGATCTTTGTGTTGAATTCGCACATATCTTGTCGAACTTTATGGCACTTGAAAGAAAAAGAAAGCAAAATAACAAAAACCCGGTGTCTTGCCGTCATTTTAACACAGATGCATCCTTTGTTTCGGGAGTTGTTAGTATCAAACACGCCAAGGCGTTAACTTGATCACATGCAGCCGCTAAAATCGATGTCAATTTCGATTTTTCGATATTTCTTGTACAACCAAAAGTATGATAGAAAAATTGAAAGTGACAAACAATCTTCCAAAATGTTTTATGATGTTTTCATCTCGCAAATTTTGCTGCTGATGGCAAATCGTTTTATTCTCGATCGACACTTTCTAAAGAGTTCCCTCTGCTCTTCTTAAAAACTAGATATCAATATTCATTTACTTTTGCGTCAATATTTGATTTGCATAAGCCAGGCTAACAAAATCTGTATCTTGCTTAGTTCGCACTTTTGAGTGTTAAAATAGTATTTGTTCCCAAAAGCAAGTCGCATATTTTGACGAGATACTAACCCCTCCGGACAGGGCTTCACCTCAGTGAACTTTTGCCTTGGTAATGTGTCTGAAGCTCAGGACACACGCTCAAGCTTGTGGTGAAAAAAAAGTTGTAAATGATCAACATGTCAGCCTTGAAGCTAATGTTTCTCGATTTCCTTTTATTTCCTTCAATTTTTCTGGGTTTAGTATTTTACTGAACCACATTCCTTCTCAGGGGGTATTTAGCAGACATCCACTATGGCATTGCAATGATTTACGATACCAAAACAATATGGTGTACTATTAGAGCCACATATTACGCAAGGACAACTTGAATCTCCTGAAAAAAAAAACGCAGCTCAGTTGACAGTTATGGAAAAAACACTGTCAAGTTACTGCGCTACCAGACGTACGCAGTGCATTCCTGTTTTTAAAAATATTCCGTATCTCCTCAATCCCTCCCCCCACCTCTCTAAATATCCCGTATCCTTACAATTTTTGTTCCTAAACATCCCGTATCCTGATCGCTTCTCGGCCTTTTGGCTAGGATTGGTTTCTCGACCAAGGGCTACAGTCAAGTACCAATGTACTACGGTGTTTTTTTCAGGGCCGTATGATCTTTATGAGGCCCAGTTTCGGCTTTGTGTCTGTTCCCTCGAGAAGCGATCATTAGGGTTTTTTGGTTTCGTTTTTGATAGTTTTTTGTTCAGCTCGAGTGTAGAATCATTACGAACTTTTGTAGTTTCTTAGAACTATTTACTACTTGCAGACTTTGCAGCTTTTGTTGAGTTTTGAAACGATGATAGAGAGAGTTTTGGCGCTTTGAACCCGGACTGGACTTCTGGATTTAAGCTTTTTTTCTTAACGAGTTTCCAAGTTATTGTGGAACGTTTGGTACCAAGTTACTCCAATACTGAAATCACGATTCTGGAATTGTAAAATTAATTTTTGGATGAACGGAATTAAGCAAGCGAGTAAAACTGTGGGATTTGAATACAGTCTCTTTCAAATAAATATAATATAATGACTGATAACCCGGGTTCTCATATTCACTACATACGCATCAAATATCCCGAGAAGCGCAATGTAAGCTCGATGTAAGAAAGACAGACTTCTCTTGTTTTTTTCTTTTCTTTAGCGCTAAATTAACCACACACTACTGTATTTTGCAGGCCCGAGTTTAGGCTAATTGTATATACATGTACCCTCTTGTTTGTAAAAACCTTTGTAAGGTGGCCACGGTAAGGCGCGTTGCACTGTAAATCACCATTTACCACACTGCATAGCTTGAGTGCAAGAAATTTGCGTGATGCCAGCAATTGTTTTTAACGATACTTAATTAGCCTTGAATTAGATCCACTTGAGGGATCAAACTCCTTTCTAAACCGCATATAGGCAAATTGTGGCAAAGGATCCGTCAGTGTGAAAAGTAATCTTGGAACTATCAGTGCAATGGCGAAATCTCAAGCACACATGTTTTAGTCCTGTTCAAGGACGTGTGCGCCACGGTGGAATTAAAGTTGCTGCAAGACCGAAGAGCCGTCACAGAAATCATGCCAATTACTTGGTAGGGTACTTTGTCAAATGGACATGTCCCTTTTTCTCTCTTGATTCTAATGTTCATTCTGGTTATAGTCATGAGTGTTTTGGTAATCATCCTCCTTTTACGGTCTGTTCCACCACTCTGACATACTCTCTTTTTCATTAGAACGTTTATAAGGCTGAGATTAATTTAATCGGCCATAATTTTAAGAACACACAGGCTGATAGTCTTTATTTTGCTCCTTTGTTTTCTTGTACATCGGTTCCTCCCCCGTTAGTTCTCTTTCCTTCGCTTTCGCTTTTTCTGTCTCCTTCTCATCATACTTTCTCGTTCTCTTTTATATCATCGGGACGAGTTCCGTGATGATATACGTATACAAGAATCCTATACAACTGAGTCTAGGCACACATCAGTATTGCTCCAAGCGCAATGGCCTCGCGCGGCCAAGTGTACACTGTAAGCTGAAAATGGACAAATGATTGTTTTTGCCTCCACATCACCGGAAAGGAAAAATGAATGAGGAAGTTGAACATTCAAAATGTTAGATTCACCCTGAAGGTGTAAACGAAGCCATGCAGTGCTCTTAGCTACCAAGACGTTTATGAGCACTTCACACGTAAATAATGTAAAACCAAAGACGCGATAGAAAGATAACTCAAACTTGACTTGGAAGAATTATGTTAATTAACTTTGCTTAAAACTATCGAAAACTGTAAGCATATTTTCCAAATTAAGGTACTATGTTAATACTCAATTTGAAATATCTGAATGAGTTTGTGGAATACCACCATTTTACTGAAAGGGAAAATGTTAGAACTGCTATCGATATATAATTTGTATGAGCCCCAACTATTACATGACAAGCATTGCTTTAAAAGATGCTTATTGCTCTGTGTCTATAGACCCAAATCACTGGAAATACCTCAGATTCAAATGGAAGAACCACTTGTTTCAGTTTACTTGTCTTCCAAATGGATTATGTTTAATGTTGATATACTTATTATGCTTTACTATTCCCTAATTTACCCTTTTCTTACTTATGGTATTCAAGTTTGGGGTCTCACATACCCAACCTAACTGAAACCAGTAATTACTTTGCAAAAATGAGTCGTCAGAATACTGAACGATTTTTTCTTACCCTATATCACATTCTGAGCCACTATTGAAGTCTCTCAGACTCCTGAAATTCTCTGATATAATTCATCTTGAAATTCTCTCTTTTGTTTATCAGTGGTACCATAAACTAAGCCCTTCTGATTTTGTTAATTTTTTTAACCCATTATCTTCTATTCACTCATATAATACAAGTCAATCACAGATTGATAATCTGTTTGTTACATCTGTTCATACCACTCAATACGGCATTCATTCTCTCAGTCACACTGGTCCAATATTCTGTAATTCTATATCCATTGATGTTAAGAAAATCATGCCGTTTTCCAGTTTTCGTCAATATATCAAAAATTCTGTGATTGATGGCTATAATACTATTATTGGTTTCTAATGTTTTACGACTATATTATCTTTAACTGCTATTTAATTCATGAAGGAATACTTTTTATCTAAAACAATTATTTTGCGTCTCTATTCCTTCTACTCATATTCTTGTTTTCAATCACCTACTCGGTTAGTTCCATGAATTAACTATTTAGGTGTCCCAGACTCTTCACAATGAACCTACGATTGTAAAATTTCTTTTCCTTCGCAATCTCTTGGTTTTATATTTTAAGCACTAATTTGTATTAATTAATATTATTTTTGTGTGAGTTTAAATAAAAATTGACTTGACTTGACTTGACTTGATTTGAATTGACTTGAATTGACTTGACTTGACATGGAAATCCAACGTGCTAAGCAATGGCAAGTGGAATCATTTTCTTATGCCAGTGGACTACCTTGCATCCATTCGTATCCAAATATAAAACACCCCCGTTTAGAGGGTCATCTACCATTTCCTGAGAATCGACCAGGCCCGAGTTGTTCAAAGACCGTATAACTTCATCACTAGCACTATTCAACACATGTAAGTAAAGGCTCGTTCGAAAACTTTTGTCAATGTTCAGTTAACGCGAAGGATATTTTACAATCTGGATAGCAACTTACGATATCCACTGGGTAAAGTTATCCATCCAGTCTTTGCCGAACAACTGGGGGAATAAAAATAGTACCGGTATGAGCGGTGCATCAGAAAGATCAAGTTGCCGTCTCGCAGTCGCCGTCTCGCCTGTGTACAGCCGCACACTGTCCTAAAAAATCCGATGTTTGAGTAGAGCGGTGGGCTTTAGACAGGCTATCGCCGTCCGTCCCTCAACAACCCTCTTTTAAGCTCACCTGTCGCTTACAGCTCCTTCGATTTCGGAAGAAGACATGCATGTGAAACTGACGCAAATTCTCGCGAAAACTCTTCACCGCAAGCAGACCTGTCGAACGAAGTGGTCCATCCGAATATCATTTTGGACAGAGACGCTTTCAAAAAGGCCCCCGCCGGGCTACCAGAGCCTTCCTCTATACTTGAAGAGAACATCCAGGAAGTCTCGAATCCTTTCATAAGTATATATCATAAACAATCTTGTCTTTCGGCCATTTTAACTTGATCGAAAACAATAAACAAACTGCGGTGATAAACAAATTATAATGCGTATTTACCTGACGTTTTGTGTGATACAACATACATCTTCAGAAGTGACGGTTGAACAAATGTTAAAAATTATACAGGAGTGCTCAACAACCAATGTTTTGAAAAAGGGTGTTTTTTCCCAACAAATTCACAACTGTCAAGCAATACTTTCTTAATAATTAACTTTCGTGGGCGAAAAACAGCCGCTCCTCAGCGCCAGTAAGCTCAAGTCCATACTGAGTATCCCTTTTGCCAGCAAGCAACTTAATTTATTGAGGACCATAATCCCAGCAAGGAAAGAACTTCCGTCATTGCCTTTTGCCAGTTATACGAGATGTAGAGGTCTTGACAGCCAGCAGCAAATTGAGAAATTATAATGGCTCATTCCCAGCAAAACGTTATTCTAGCAGTAAACCTGAGTTAAGCTTACCTTTTTAAATGTCTCCCTTTTTCAACAAATCTTATACAACTCAACTCGTTAGCGTAATGATAAGTATTTCAGGAAGTCTAAACGAGATACACTTCTCCTGGGACTGAGTGAAACAATAAAGTATATTGTAAAACTGTTACATTTTACACGGCTCTTTTAGTGGGTGAAGTTGTGCCCTGGTACCTCTAAGATTTTATAGACTTTTACCGTTTTCGCGTTTTAAAAGTACCTTTTACAGACAGCATGGCACAAACACATTGATCTACAGAAGTCACAAACACATCGACGATGTTTTACAAGACTCTACAGAAGCCACAAACACATCGACGATGTTTTGAAAGATCTTAAAAGAAGTTATACAAATACATTGACAATGCTTTGCAAGATCAGTTTTAACAAAAGTCACAAACATATCAACGATGTTTGCAAGATCTTAACAGAAGTAACAAACGCATCACCGAGACAAAAAGGGAGTTGACAGACCAAACACAATTCCCACTTCCCGTGATGTTGTTGTACCTAGGCACTTCGAGTTTCGCTCTCACAAGTATTTTGTAGAATAATAAAATTCCGTCACATGAGAAATTTCCATATTAAGTCTAGCTACCTAGGGGACCTACAACAAAAGGCGTGGTCTGATATTGAAACACTTAACAACCCAAATGATATGTGGTCCATGTGGAAAGATATGCCACTGCAATCAATAGACAAACATGCCCCACTTAAATCTAAACGGGTTGGCAATAAAAAGGCCTTATGGATAACTGACCATCCGTGCCGTGAAATGCACAAGAGAGATTTCTTAAAAGAGAAAGCCATGTTGGACAGTAAACAGTTACCTTGCGAGCAGAGCCTCTTTCGATCTTCCCAGATAAGTCGGGAAGAGGAAATTACTTTCCTCTTCCCGACTTATCTAGGAAGATCGAAAGAGACTCCGCTCGCAGGGTATAAACAGTCAATATAAACCAGCCCGGAACCAGACAAATGACGAAATTAAGAAAGCCAAACGTGAATACTTCATTGACAAGTTAGAGCTCAGCAAGTTAAATCCCCAAAAAACTTGGCATTTAATCAATGCACCGTCTTCGAGGCATTCAAACAAGGCTGGGAATATTTCGGAAATTAAAATTGTCGAGCAAGTTACAACTGAACCTCTTAAAACAGCTGAAGTACAAAATCTGCACTTTTCAACCATTGGTAAAAGACTGGCCTCAGAAATTCCAGCATCTGATATAGAGCCTGAAACATACCTCACGCCAAATGATTCGTTCTCATTGAAAGCACCATCGCTGAGTGTAGTTTATAAGCTGTTGTCCAAACTAAATGAAAGGAAGTCGGCTGGACTAGATAATATTCCAAATAAATGATTAAATGGCTGCCAGCATAGTTTCACCATCTCTTACGCTAATCTTTGCTAAATCGATCGAGACTGGTATCTTTCCAGATGAGTGGAAATTGGCAAGAGCCTCCTATTTTCAAAAAGGGCAAAAGGGATGACCCCGACAATTATCGACCAATATCCGTCATACCGACCGTTGCCAAAATATTTGAAAAATGTGTTTGTGATCAACTTAGTGAGTATTTTAACGCTAACAACCTACTAAGCCACTGTCAATCTGGATTTCGATCGTTATACAGTACTCCAGTCTTACTGCGCTGGTTGATGCTGCAAACAGCTGGTCGGTTAATATTGACAATGGCCTTGTCAACGGTGTAGTTTCATCGATCTTAAAAAGGCCTTCGACACCATTGATCATAATATTCTCTTACGGAAGCTCCGTATATATGGTGTTGACACAATCAGTATATTAAGTGGTTTGAGTCTTATATTTTCCGCCGAAGTCAAAGATGTAGTCTTGCTGGCCAGTTGTCTACTGCTCCACCGGTTTCTTGTGGCATCCCATAGGGTAGCAACCTTGGACCACTTTTATTCCTAGTTCAGTTATATCAACGATCTGCCAAATTTGCCTTAGGTTGATGACCTCCTCAAGGATGATTGTTTGTTTGGTTACTAGCATAACCTTTGCTGCCAGCACATTGACTGATCTTGAGGATGGTTTAAATTCAGAGTTAAGAAGTCTTAATCTATGGCTTATTTCCAACAAACTGTGTTTGAATGTTGCGAAGACCGAATTTATGGTTGTTGTGTCACGTCAAACCAGCGTTTACATTCATTCTCTGACGATCAGACATGATAAACATTGAGATCGATGCTAAATTAATCACTAAAGTGAAAGAAGCTAAATCACTAGGCGTGATAATTGACGAACACCTGTCATGGTCTAATCATATAAGTGAACTTAGCAAGAAGATATCTTCAGCTATAGGCGCCCTTAAACGTATAAGACCCCGTTTGGGGCGACTGCAACTTAACCTTAAGTGATAAACTTCAAAAGCTTCAAAATTGGGCGGCCAGGGCGATTACCAGTCCAATTACGACACAAGCGCCACTTTCCTTTTAAATCTGTTAAATTGGGATGATCTAATTACGCGCCGACAAAAGCTTAAAGCCATATTCATGTTTAAAACAATTAATGGACTCACCCCAGCGTACCTCCAGAATTTATTCAGTACCCGCAGTAGGTAATACAACTTAAGAAACTTAGAGGCTAAATTTGAGTTGCCTTTGCCGCGCACAAATTGTGGCAAGAGTGCTTTTGTTATAGCGTAGCACTGTTATGGAATAGTTTGCCCATCAGTTTGCGAAAATCAGACTCCCTAGGATATTTTAAAAGGGAAATTTACCAACTATATAGAAGGTGCCGGTCAGGCTCTCACACGGCAATCTTGTAAAACAGTGTAGTTGTAATGGAACTTTTTATTATAATATATACTGAAGATTTTACCGTTTATAAATAAATAATGTATGTATTTATGTATGTCCTGTAAGGATTTGCCCTTCCTGTGGTAGATGAACGGGGTTTCTTTGTTTATTTCCCTGAATGAGGGTTGGTTCTCTATCCGATGCCATTTTGCCATTATATGGCACCGATGGGTGATAATGCGTACGTGATGACGGGCAGTGGCGTCTTTTGCGCCTTTTGTCTCTGACTTCCTTTCGGGGAACTGAACTTCCGAGAGTATAACATCAACCAGATGGATTGGATAGCCTCTCATATGCAAACGAACTCAGAAATTGCAATAGTTTTGCGCAAATGTTGTTTTTGAGGAGTTTGTTCTGAGTACTAGTCTCAGAGCTTCGCCTTTGATAAATCCTCTACTGATCCCTGGTGGGTGGCAGTAGGAGAAATATATACAGTATATTGAATTGTCTCAAGAATATTTTGTGTCCAGAAAGGTTGTTTCTTTGTCAGAGATTTCAGCCGTAAATTTTACGGTTGCCTCGTGTCCCATGATTAGATTGCTGAAAGGATTTGTCAAAATTCTTCTCTTTTAGTGTCCCAAGGGATAACACGTCGTATATGTAACGTTTCCAGATATTGACAAAAGCAACCGCCATTTTTGTTCCGTGTGTTTGAAGGTTAAATTGGAAGGAGTTCTCTTTGAGTATGAGCGTAAGCATTTCTTTTAAAAATGAAACGCTGTTCCAGTTGTCCTGATCGATCTTGCGGATCCTTTTTTCAAAATTGAGTCACTCCCAAAGAAACTGATACACGCACTAAAAGCTATATAAATCAGCTTATACCCTAAAATGTTAGGCTCCTCTTGCAGCTCTTGTCATTTTCCCGTCCACCAGAATTCGTAAAGCCACAGGCTTAGAGCGAAGCCCTCGAAAACATTTTTAATTTTCTTATAGGAATGGAAACAGTATTTTAGTGATGCAATCCACTTGTAAAATTTCCAAAACACATTAATTCAGTCGCTTGACCAACACAGTGAACGACGTCATTTGTTGAGGAAAAATTTTAACTACGGAATATTTGTCCGTTATTCACACTCGTATACAAATAGTCTAGAAGCTACGTATATTTAAAAATTTGATTGCTAAGTTAAATAGAGATGTAGGTAAACTAATTGAGTTGATTTGATCCAGGTTGAATGCAAGTAGGATATTTGTAGCACCTGGATAATGGCGAAAGATACGTTAAGACATAACTCAAAGAAAGATTCTAAAAACTGAGAACTGAAATTGATGCGTACCTTTTTCGCAGGCTTAAATGAAGGTTTCTGATCTCTCGTGTAGCCGATTTCTCGATAAGGACAAAAAACAGAAATCAGAACTTCTGAGCGTTCATCAGTTGCTGAACACTTTGCTGGACGTGATCACGTCCCGTGTGGTTTGTGAAAAGTGAGATGCGCTTTTTACTCTCTACCGATTCTTAACGGCATAAAGAGGATTACTAGACGCAAACTGTCTGGCTGGGTGTTTATGGTGTTTATCGTTGGCGTTCTAGCGTGTACATGAATATCGCCAGTTCACATCTGAAGTGGGTCAATTAACACCACATCCGAAAAACAAGAAACAACAACAACAACAACAATTCTTTATTAGATCTAAAAAATTCTAAGTTACAGACTTTTGCCTGCATGCAATTAGCTATTCGAGGCGAGCAAAAGAGGAAAAAAGAGAATTTAAAAGTCTCATCCCATAAATTATATCCAAGGAACAAACCTAGAAGAAATCTAATTTGTCGTGTGGTTTATATCCAGAGTGAGACGGGGAGGCGGACTGTACTCAACACTGGGAGTAACATACAATGTTATGATTTTGAGAATTGTACTCGTATATCAGAAATTCTTATGTAATCGTCCTCGTTTTTCAGGATTTCAAGGAGTTTATTCTTTAGTTTGCTTTTAAATTGATTTTTATTTAGTGTTTTGATAGAGAGTGGAATCTGTCCCAAATCAAGGCACCTGAGATAGAGAAGGCTCTTTTCATATTTTCAGTTCTAGCTTGCTCAACGTAATAATTCTCGTAATAATGGGACAGCATGATCGAGCTCTTGGATAACTGAAGAACATTAGCCTAAGGGCTCTCTTTTGGAGAACTAGTAGCTTATGAAGGTGTGTCTCAGCAGCCTGACCCCAAGCACACATACCATAGTTCAGATAGGGAAGAATTAAAGAGCGGTGTAAGGTGAGAAGTATATGACGGGGAACAACATGTTTGAGCTTGGCAATAATATACACTTAATGTATGGTCCCGAGGGAAAGAGTTAGTTTTGTTTTCCCGAGAGTCCTGATGTTTCCCGAGACGCAGTCGAGGGAAACATCAGGGCTCGAGGGAAAACAAAACGAACTAGTTTCCCGAGGGAACAGACATTAAGTGCTTTGTTGTATATTAAGACTTTTCCGTCAACAATCCCAGCAAAACATCCGGAGCGGGCAACAACTGTGGAATTCTATCCCGATCGGGATACATTTGAATTTGATCAGGGGCACGTGACCAAGAATCAACCAATCACAGGGAAAGGCTGCATTGTTATATAGATTTTGATCAGAGGGCATGTGACCAAGAATCAACCAGGGTAACAGTGCACTGTTACCCGCGAATGTTGACCGACGACCGCCGTTGTTGTTGCTATTGCACGTTTTTCTTTTTGTACTATATAACAAGTCACTGTTTCCCCCTCGGGATGCATTTCATTTTGATTTGACTGGAATTTCAATGTTTCCCTCGGCTGCGCCTCGGGGAAACATTGAGATTCTCGGGAAACAAAATGAACTGTTTCCCTCGGGATCAGTCATTAAGTGTTTATTGTTTTACTGACTTTTTGACAGATGTAATCAAATGTAATCTATATGATATTTCCATGAGAGGTTCGAATCAACGAGTCTACTAAGATATTTAATATAATTTTTCATTTCTAACGGTTGGCTAGTATTTGAGTTGCTATCTATTATTCTAATATTGGGATGAAAGGAAAGAGTAATTTGGCGTGGATGAAAGATGATATAATTAGATTTTTTTGCATTCAAGGTTAGTTTATTGACAGTTAACCACGTACACACTTTGGAAAGCTCTTCGTTAAATTCATATTCAAGTAGTTAAGATCTCTATTTGCATAAGTTTCAAAGACATTGAAGATTTGAACTAAGGGTTGAGAACTAATATGACCAGACAATTTCAAAATTCTGACTGGGCAAGAATACAGTTCATGGGCTTTGTTGTTTGGTAACATTTCGATTTCGGCTTCAACTTCTGCTGGGATGAAACGGGGTCAAAATAAAAAGATCTTACTATTGGTGCGTGTAAAAAAGTTCTAAAGTCATGGTCTAGTGACAGAGAAGGTATACAAGAAGCCACTTTGTGTCCAACGGTTGCAAAAAACGTGTTAAGAGAGTTATTTATTTCCCAAACCAGCAATGAACAATGTAGGGGTCGTGCTGGATCATTTTCCAGCTAAGAGCAGATTCACACAAAAGACCGCCAGCAAGCAATCGTTCGTAAATAAATTTCAGTAAATTATTTATTTAGAGACTA
>JALIRR010006800.1:0-10000 GCA_023091755.1 Montipora sp. Colony 1 RG-2022 | reverse complement strand
GAGACTCAGTGGAAGGAAAAACAGAGGGTAGGGTGGGGTGGGGAAAAGCTTAAGACCCAAAGATGAACACCGCTGCAAATGTCTGAGAAAAACTCATGAAAAACTGGCTGACGAAAACCACAACGATCCACGTGAGGCTGCACTTATAAGTCTGACCGCTGACAGCTTGACCGAAGACCGCCCAAAAGAAACGATGACTGCTATAAGCGATGGCCGCTAAAACACTGAACGCTAAAAGTATGACCGCTCTAACAACGATGACCGCTACGCTCGTGGTGGTTAACTTAGTTAAATGAGCATTTACCTAAATCAACCATGCACCTTAAAATTTCATCTCTTTCCACTTCAAAGAACGTCAACAACAGCCCCCCCCCCCCCCTCCCACCTAATCTAACACAAAGTCGTACAGTAAAAACCACAAATAATCTAGCCGTGTCTCAACATTGTTTTGAGGGAAGGGGAGCCACAAAAAGACTTGATTCATAAAAGAAAACCTGTTTTCTTAGATATGGACAAGAAAGTAAAGAATGTCTCAACACTATTGCCCAAGATTGAGCCTGGACACGCAAAGGGCGTGTCCACAAAAATAATTTGAGGATAGCTAAAAAGATCGGTCACTCTCTGAGCTCAGCCAGTTTTCAATAATGTATTACATACATTAGCGGAACAACTGGTCATCAGTTTGGCTGCAAACGTGTATTGAGAGTAACCACTGATCTTAAAATTTCTTGTTTCACTTAAAAGACTTAAAAGACTTAGTTGAGTTACCTGTGATCGACTGGTACATCCTGATCCTAAAATGTTAACAACAGCATAGAATTTCACGACTTACTTGTCTCTTATTTTTTTGATGATGGCAGCTGAAATGTTATCCTTATCGTAGACTTTTAAAGACTCCAAGAATTTCATGTCTCCCAGCATCTTCTGCGAAGGACCCCAGTAGTCTTCCACCATGCGTCCCGATCCCGAGGGATCAGGCTTTCTCTCGGGTTTAATTCCTTTCATAATACACACGGCTTCCATGACGAGTTTGACTGCTGACGGTGGATTCTGCAAATAATGTAGCAACACTGAAGCTGACAGACGATAATATTGTGATCCACACAGCAGTCAAATACATCTATTTATACGAGGCCACTTTCAATTGGCGAACAATTACGAACCAAAAAGACATTAAAATGACTTTTTTTTACAAAGACTAACTATCCAACATAATGAATAATTAATTATCCAACACCGAAAAGAGTCCAATGACTTTGAACAAGCCAATTAATTGCTTTGTCGCGCAGTTATTTCCTTCGGGAATAACTTAATTCAGTATAAAACCATGCGCAATCTCCGACGGCGCTTAAACCCTAATGATGTCCTTAAGTCGAAAACGTTCGGTTTTATAATGACTTTTCTTTTTTACTTGTTAGCCTTGCATATATATCATTTTATCTTTTTAGCGGATACTTTGTCAATTAGGAAGCAGCTACCTAGAACTGTTTTGTTTTCATTCGTAAATTTAATTACCCTTGAATTTTAAAGCAGGTTGAGGCAGCAAAATACACCTCCAAGATTTGCGCACTAAAGAATGAAGTGCCGCAAAGGAGAACCAACACACCGGGGAGTAAGTTCCCTTCCTCTTTCGGAACAGGGTCGGGTTTTCGACATGATCACTTTTCCGAGGCGAAGATGATTGCGACACGGATGGCGACAGTTTCCAAGAGGATCTGAAGGCATGCTCCCTTAGTAAACTATTAGCCTACCTCCGGCTTTTCCTACCGCACTGGGAAAAATAGTACCTTGACAAGCAAGGAGTTCGCTTTAATTCTATAATTTCAATTAGATAAGAGGTGTTTTACTAACAAGTACAGCAAGTTGTCCTTCAGACTTGGGGAACCAGGAATGAGAAATTGATAAAATGATGATTGATGGCTCATTTCGATGGATAAGCATTATAGCCAGAACGTATGCACTCATCATGACCAATTACACTGAAGAATTACTTTACGCATATGGTTATCCTTTTGGCGACGAGTTCATTATGGCCTACAGTCAAAATATGGAGAAAACAATATGCAAGTATATCAGTTTTACAAAAGTATAGAGCATGACCTGTTGTGCAACTGGACGAAACCTTCGCCCTCGGACGTAAAACAAAAGTCCTGAAGTGTGCGTATTGTTTAATATGAAAAATGAAGTCTTCAAGAAGATAGAGACATCATCTTTCCATTAGCTAATTTAAGACCCTGCGTATCAATCCGTTGGGATTTCGCCAGTGAATCGGTAGCTGTTATATGTTGCAATGTGAACTAAGTGGTTTTCAAAGAACTGCCTATTGCCACTCTCCCTGAAAATCGATTTTTGGAGCAAAACATGTGAGAAGGCACTCTGAAAAATCTTACCTTCATTGTTTTTACCATACTGATATCGCTGGGTTTAAGGGTGTTCAGCGCTTGCATAGCCGCCTCCAAGGCTGGCATCGCTTCAGCTAGATCGCTTTCGCATTCATCCTTAATGCCCTTAGCTACAGCCGCGGCTTCACTAGCAACTGCCTCGTCAGCAGCAACCACCTGTTAAAACAACAAAGTTGAGAATGTTGTTAAGCAGTTGTTTTATTGCTGTCGCAATATTGTTTCTAGCAATAACTTACGGCGGTTAAGAGACTAGAGATTTGCTTATTCACGTTGTAGTTTTGCAGAAAACGGAAAAGAAGTGCAATAAAATTCAACTGAAACGCTCGTAAAGTGACACTACTTCACTCTCAAAATGCAATAGTTCAGTCGCATCCTCCACGAGGTCGCTATAGGTTTCAGTGGGGGTTATGTTAAGGCGACCACTCTGTCGTAAGGTGAAGATAACAAGAACACAAGTAACGCGGTCCCAATTCTCTACGTCTTCAAATCAAAGATGGCAGCCCAAATAACAACTTCAAGGTACAAAGCCCACAGAAAGCAATGCCATCCCTCAACTAAAAAAAACGCTATCCACGCCAGGCTAATGAGTCTCACCTCCTTCTTAGCCTCAACTTCGACTGTATCCTGTTCAATCTTAACCATCAGTTTTTCGGTTTCCGCTGACGTTTTTATGAGTTCCGGTTGCAGATCACTCAGTTCCTGTTGCATGACGGACACTTGCGATGACGCAAAGTCCAGTTTTTCCAATCCAGTGACGTAACGCTGCTTTAGTGTCATAATTTCCTGGCGTTTGATATCCAACAGTGTCTTAAAAGTCATGATAAGTTCAAGGTATGAAGTGGGGGTGACATAGTTTTTGCGCCTCAGGGACTGATAAAAGCTGTGAAGGCAATTAACAAGACTCGTAAACGCAGAAGTCTGGCGTTTTTTCAGATTAAATCGTACGCCGCAAATGTTTGATGTTGGACAAGTTTTCTTCGAAACCTAACATTCTTATAAAAACGTGGAAAAAAACACTTCATGCAACGTGGATTCTTTTTTGTTTGTATAGAATTTTTTATTAAGTCGCGCTAATTATGTTGAGAGTTATTTTCCGCGACTTTAATGAAGTGCAGCGTTTATTTCCGCGCTCTTAATTCCATTATTTTAACTCTAATTTTGAAACCTTTCCAGACATTCATGACACCTACAAAGCAATGTTTTATGTTTTACGAGACATCTGGTTTGTCTCTTCTACAGGGCAAACCTGCCCAGAGGGAAGGAGCACGAACAGGACTCGAGGTCCTATGCGAGGTGCTCCACCCTACACTATCCAGACCAGAAAGACCAGACCACAACACCGGGAACTACATGCCCTACTCTTTACGACAAGTGTGCGGGTTCTTTCCCACAGGACAAGTGTGCGGGCTCTTTCCCACAGGATTATGAACATTGAAGGGTTGTGAGACGGGACCTCCGGCTTGTCGTCCTTATCCCAGAAGAGTAGAGAGGCTAACCGTTTGCAGATGTAATTACAAAGGCAGCACTTTCTCCTCATTTATTTAAAGACCCTAAGTGTTGGTCCGGCCGGAGTTGAACTCACGACCTCCCGCGTGACAGCCCGGTGCTCAACCAACTGAGCCACCGGTGCGCGGTACAAGCTTTCTTTCTTTCCGTTAACCCCTACAATTAATCAGAATTTTGATGACTGCTTTGTTGATCAGAGGGCTCGGTCTTGTTCAGAACAAAACTGAGTTGAGTATATTTGTTCCAGTGGTCACTACCGTGTCTTAACCGCGTCAAGTTCCTCTATTGTGAAATTCTACCCCCTCCTTCGCGTTAATTTTCTTTATTCGAAAGTCGTTTTACATTAAATTCGCGTTAATTTAAGTCGCGGTAATTTTCAATACCTTAATTTCATGGAGCGTTAATTTCCTATAATAAGGTATGTTGCCACGCCTTTTATACTAAGTCTTTTGTTTTTCGGTAAACCATACAATAACAAATTACTTACCTGTCAGACAAATCCCTTACGTTCTCGTGGAAATACTTGCACATAAACACGCACTCTTTGCGCACGTCATGCGCCATGTCCACTTCCTCGAGGAACTTATTGGCGACCATCTCCAATGCATCCTCAGGCCAAGCCTACAATAGTGATACAACAAATAACATTAGGTTTCGTTCTTGAGGAAGGAAACGCTTACAGTAGCAATATCTGTAAACAGTGTATCTACGGTGAAGTTGTTTTTGCCGATCACGCAACCAACCGCAAGAATCGCAAACTCACAACCAACAAAAATATAATACCACAAGGTCATTCAAACGTCGATGAACAGGAAATGTTAATTATAAAAAAAGTTCTTAACTGGACAGCCCAATTTCGATATAATGCAATTATCTCACAAAAGGCATCACCTTAAGGCTCGCGGGAAAAATCTCAAGGTATTTTTAAAATGACGTTTCCAAATAAACGATTGTTTTCTTCAGTTCCCAAAGGTGCTTTAAATCTGTACATTTATACCGTAGGCTCACCTGGAACCAGTCGATAGTACAACAGTTGATTAATGAAGGGAACATTCTCATACGGCTTCTGAATGCATCTCCAATAGGACTCATAGCAAGTACAACGTGAAGGTTGGCTCGTACTCGCTCAATGAAAAAATTGTACATTGCCAAAGGTGTAGCGTCGATTTTACGACCCTGAAACAGCAAAGCGAATATTAGGAACATCACTGCGAAATGAAAAACGGACAATTCAATACCGTAAAGAAACAACTTGTTGTTGCAAAATGCAATGAAAGCATGAAAAAAGTCTGAAAATTTAACTGAACAAATTGTACATCGCTAAAGGCTTAGCATCGATTTTACGATCCTAAAACTGTCAAAGCAAAGATTAGAAATATCATTGTGGAATGAAAAACGGACAGAACAATGCTGATGCTGCAACGTGAAAGAAAAACTGCCTTGAGAAAAACACTGCCAATGTTAAATTTAAATTTAAAAAACTCAAAGCTTTCGTAAACAATGAACAGTTGTGCAGCGCGCTTTTCTTTTGCGCGAGAATTACATCATTCCAGGAATGTAACAATTCGAACGTGCATCAGGGTTGTCTGTACTCTTATCGACAACGATATTCGTCATCACAGTGGTCAAAATGTTGTGGACTCACGAGACTCAAGCGAGCAGCGTTGTCTAGACTCTTATCGACTACGGCAAATTAGCCAATCAGATTGCGAGATTACAAGCACTTGTGGTAAAAATGCCTTTCTCTGAATAGAGCGGTTTAAGATTGAGTGTCGAAAGTAATTAGCGAATTGCTTTGGGTTTGCATTACTTCACTCAGTGATTGGTTCGAAGTTCTCGCGCCACTTTTTCAACCAATCATGCAGAAGTAAAACTAAGACCAAATGTGGCTCGCGCGTGCACATTTTCAACGCAGTACAATGCTTCAAATAAAATCTGACCTTAGCTTATTGACTAGTTTGGGTGAAAAAGGAGGGAGACTTTACTTTTATCGAAGGGGCCAGGCGCTATGCGCAACTGCTTAAAAACGACATACTAGTAGTTTGGTAAAAGCTCCCGCTTTTGCTACGCAACCAGCTGAAAGGAAAAGGAGAGTTTCCCCGTCAGCTGATTAAGTGTCTTAGATGATACGCGGCTAGGCTGAGTAGCAAACTTTCCTGAGCGCCATACCGCGTGCTGATGAAACTAAACAGTGAAATAAAACTGTTCGTTATTGTGCTTTTGACTTCACCTCAACTCTGGCCACCGTTTGCATCTTTTCAATGACATCAGCTTTTTCGTCAGCCGGGAAGATGTTAGGCACATCGCCAGTGTTTAGGATCATGTTGATGTCCTCAACGAAGGACTCTTCCTTGATCTGATTATCGCTGAATAGAAAAACTGTGGCTTTACCATCCACACCCGCCTTGATCAGCATCTGAAAGATGGTTTTTTTGAATATGGTGAATACAAAATATCAAATTTTAACTGTTTCTTACATTGGGTATTCTCGCTAGAGTGTCAGACATACAAAGGGCGCTTTAAGGAAAACTGATTCCGTTTGTTTCAGTTCCGGTTTAAGAAAATTACGGCGAAGAGCCTTTAACTATACAAGATGGCGTTAAACATGAAGCCTGAGGGGTCTTCGATATAAGGGAAAAATGTTCAAATTCTACAAATGTTTCCCAGTTGGTAAAACCAAATTATCATCGATTATACCTTTTTGACATCTTCTCTCCATTCATTCTTGGTGTAGTTTCGTGTGATTTCAATCTGAAATAAATCGTAGTCCGCCATGAAGGTTGCCAGACGAGTGGCGCTCTGACGACCGCTTCCACCAATACCTGCAGACAAAACACAGTATCAAAGTTCACTCAGCAGAGTTTTCAGTTGAAAATCTGTTTTTTTGCATTAGTACGCTTTGTGATTGACCTAAAACTCTCTTGCAACTTTTTCACTCATCAAGAGACAAAACCCGAATCAATTGCCTTGCAGTATGACTGGCTAACTTAAATATCTTTGCCTGTTTTGATTGGCTAAGATAACAATGGTTGTCGTTTTACGGCCGCTCCAACGAAATAACCAATCCCAACCATAACGCACCCTTGCTAAGTCATTTCGACCTTTCGTCGCCCTCAAAGTAAAGTCAGACCCCACCTAACCACAGTGCCACTTAACTATTAGCCTGGACATCGCTTCAGAATATGGTAACTTGATAAGGAGCGAAATGAGTCATAAATTGAGAAGACGAGGCACCTACTACACAGTCACAATGAGCTCAATAGACAGAGATCACTTACCTACAAGAAGGGCGTGACCGTTGTCTTGCTTTAGTACACGCGCAACGCGTGAGATGTGCTCAATGGCAAATTTGAACATGACAAGCGACATGGGTGTCTTACTCATCTGGTTAAACTCTTCAAGATACCTAATAACGAACAGCAATCAGTTAAAAAACAATCCTTTACTTTTTCGGACAGTAAAAAGAATACAAAATATGAACGTTATCAAGATGAAACAAGTCAACTCGCTCATCTTTGGTTAGTGCGCCATTTTTTGCGCAACTTTCCTTTGATCTGTGTGACCAGATTTAGCTTAAAATACTCTTTAAAAGATAAGTGACTTGGAAGGGGGAGGTGAAGGGCACACCGATGGTTTCCATTGATGCCAGCTTCACAGTTGACAGAATTACCGCCGTGATTCACAAAGAGCGATTATTGTTCGGCCGTTTTAAAACTTGGCTAAACCACTTTTTAGGATAAGAAAGGGCAGGGTACTGCATGGAGAAACAAATGTCCGATTGCACTTTCACCAAAAATCAACTCTTTCTATAATCGCACTAAGGACAATGCTCGAATCAAGGATTGAAAATTGAGAAGAGAATTAAGAGAATGAGATTGCCGACTTACCCCTCCATCTGCTGGGTCAATTGTGACAGGTCCGTTACTTCATCGTAAATTCTTTCTGGGCTGTCAGGTTTCATGTAATCACCGAAGAATAAACTCCTAAAACAAGAATAACGACCATCATCAGGCACACAGAGACACAAGATTGTTAAGCAAAAGGCGGTTTCAGGGATATTCACTAGCAATGACCCACTTTTTCACTCTTTGGCAAAAGACATCCCTTTGAAGACGAAGAGAAAAAAAACTCGTAAAAACCCTTATTTTAATTCCAAGAGCCTCGAAACCGATGACGTGAAGGAGAAATGAATAAGAAAACATGTTTCCGGAGATGCCCGTAAAGCTAAATCTAAAAAAAGAATCGAAATGGCGTTCAGCCTGAAGCTTCACACAATGCCACGTTGTGGTACCGAACTATGACGAATTTCATATGACGACTTCTGGTTGCAGAAGCAAAGAAAAATTGACTTCAGTTTTTTAAGGTTATCCAAGCCCAGGGAAAAGCCTCTAGTATTCTTCTCGTTCTCTTTATTTTTCTTGACTAAGACAATAACCTGATGTGGTCGTCTTTGAGTTTCTGTCCTGTGGGTACGACGTGATCCAGCAAGCTATCCATGTCTTTCTTGAATTGCTGTTTGGTGGTCTCCTTCATCATTTCAAAGAACATCACTCGATCGTTGTTGTCGATAAGCCTGTCGTAGAACACGCGGTAAACCTCGTGGATCCACAACCGCATTAACTTGTCTCCATCTTGAAGATGCGTGGAGGGAACAAGGAGAACGCCAAAAACGACACGCGCGAAGTCTCGCAAGTTAAACACGTAATGAGATTTGCTTGGAGTTGGAAGGAATTTCTCGACCACAGCTTTGTACACATGCATTGTGGCTTGGACAAGGATCTGTGAAAAGAAACAAAAGAGCGGAGATTCTTTTCATTTCTTTGTCACATACATCATTTAGCTGCATTTTGAGCAGAAGCCTCAAATCCCTCATTCTATGAAAATGTCACCGATTTGGGAAAGTTGTCAGAAACGTTCAAATGCGCGAGACATCGCCACTTGTTGTCAAAAGCACAATGTTGCTGTGTTTTGAGGAAATTTTGAGCGGAAAAAATTGAAATAAACATGACTCTTCCGTGAAAATAACACAGATGTGAGAAAGATGTCAAAAACGAGCTCAAATCTGCAGATGAGTACCAACTTTGCAGATGAGCAACAAATATATTATGACCATCCAAATAGATGAAAACACAAAAAAATGTCCTATTACTGTAGACGGAATCAGATATCGTTTACGTTTAAAAGCGAAGTCACACAGTGAAGATTCCGTCTTAGGCTAAAATGGTGACTATGTAAAAGCCAATAATGAAAGGATAATAAAGATATGTTTAATTATTACGGGCAGAAACATACTTATTAAAGACAACGTTTCGGTGTCCTCATGACACCATCATCAGGTCAAATATAATATTTTACAGATAACTCGAATATTAATGTCCAAGATTAAGTGACTCGACTAAGTGACTCGATTAAGTGACTCGATAAAGGCAAAACTTTTCACCTAGCCTCTAGGGACTTTGAACTTAATCTTGGACATTAATATTCGAGTTATCTGTAAAATATTATATTTGACCTGATGATGGTGTCAGGAGGACACCGAAACGTCGTCTTTAATAAGTATGTTTCTGCCCGTAATTTTTATCATCAAATCCATTACATTATCATGTTTGATGTTTAATTATACTTTAAATTTAAGGTAGTCTTGAACGCTTAAGGCTGGATATTCCAATGAGGCCTAACCTATGTGACTTACTACTATGTGACAATTCAAAGACAGCTTCCCGTGACAAACTTAACCATGAAGTGCAATTTTTTTTAAATCTTCTAAATCCTGTTGTGTTGTGTGATCGTTTAAGCAGCGTTACTTTCACGAGCGCAATCACTACAAAAAGAGAACATGAATCTAACCTTTCCAAGCCTCGCAAAGGAAGCATCAAATCCTTTGGCAAAATGCCAGTCGACGATGGAGGTAAAGATCTTTGTCATGGTGTTGTCGTCAAAGGAGTCAATCGATATAATATTCATATGCCGAGTGAACCTGCCTGAGATGTCATTACGACCCCCACCAGGGGGACCCATAGCAGAAACTAAGAGCTGGAAGAAAGGAAATTATTAATGTGGCGATTTCACCAACTGAATTTGTCATTAGATAA
>JALIRR010006799.1:0-17500 GCA_023091755.1 Montipora sp. Colony 1 RG-2022 | reverse complement strand
AGACTAGCCGATATAATCTACATATTGCAATTGACAACCAAAATTAAAGTAGTTGAAGTAGTGTTTCCGAAAGTACACTTAGACTCGATGACTAAATGATTTACAAATGTGTGAAAACTAAGTTGCGATTTTTTAATATTTCGTCATGAAATCTATATTTTTGGCCGATCGATTGTTCACATGCTTTTGGCCTCCTTATTTCAACATGTCAGTTGTCTACTGTTATAAATATTAAACGACATAAATTTGTATTTAAATGCCCAGCAAAATACAAATCCCTGAGACATTTCTAATTTACTGACTTTTACAAAAAACATTACATTTTATGCACAATCACTGAATGTTTCCATGCATTAACAGTTCAAGTGGTACAATATCAATAATTAACCAGGCTAACCTATTTCATGAAACAAATTCAACATTTACATGCATCATTTCCACTGGATGTACTAATTGCATGGAAAATGTTGTATATCAGGAGGTCTGACTCAATGTCGTAAAATAAATAGATCTCTGAAACAAGCAATTTACACCACTGTATAATAATATTACAATTCTTGTCATTATTACATCAGTGAGGCACTCTCAGCAGTGCCATCGCGATATATTTCACTCAGACGACGAACGATGAGACCACAGGTAACCCAGGCTTACTGTGTGTGCCACATAGGTAAATATAGAGAACATATGAGGCGAAGTTTAGGTCTGGAAATTTGCTGGAAAACGGAAATGAAAATCGATGAAACTTACTATGTTGAGCTGTTGTTGTCTTTAATACGTACAAGAAATTTCGGGAAAAATGGTCCCCGTTCACCTTTCTCCATAGCATACTACCATTTCATACTACTACATTTCATACTACTACAGTTTTTCATACTACCATTTTTCCCGAAATTTCGTGTACGTATTAAAGACAACAACAGCTCACCACATGGTAAGTTTCATCGATTTCTATTTCCACTTTCTAGCAAATTTCCATACCTAAACTTCGCCTCATATGTTCTCTATATTTACCTGTTAACCACTTTGGCACACACAGTGAGCCTGGGTGACCTGTGATGAGACTTGGGGCTCAGTTATCAGTTACACTACATTGACCCAACACGAAGTATATGTCAATTTCATAAGATGGCGTCTAAAGAGAGGCCCTGACAGGGTAAATTCCGACAAGCGACATGGCCGAAAAAGTAGCGACAGCACATAAAATGAAATTCCGACAAAAGACATCCTTTCACAGCAAAATTCCGACAGTGACGTCAAGGGCGAGAATGAGCGATTAAACCCCGACAGGAGTGATTTTGAAATTCAGAAAAGCGACACGGGCCTCTCCCCCCACCCTTCCCTGTCAGGGCCTCTAAAGAGCACTTCGTTTTTTCCCGGCGGATCACAATTCAGGAAATGTTTATCGTCTTGTAGAGAATTTTAACTTTGCAACTTCGGTTCTACTTGGTGTCGACATTCTTCAACAGTTACGGTAAAAGTATTTCAATTTCGACTGACTTAGAACGTTGATGACATGATTCGTGAAAAGCTACTATAAAATTCACAGGCACGACGCGGCATCTCACGCAATGCTCACTGTCAAGTAATGGATCATACGACAAGGACATATTTGTGTGTGGCTTATTGAATCTAATTCCTTACGAGCTGACATTGGTAAGCTCCACATGATTGCTTTGAAACTCTTAGTACCCGTTTGTGAAGTCCTGTCAGTAAGTTGCTCCACCTCAGTCAATAAATGACAACCTTGCCATAACTTTGTTATTTGGAGCCACTTCCCCTTTCCATATCTCCCTATTTTGCCAAATTCGTTCCTCTTTCCCTTGTTCTTCATGCTGGTTGTTAGTTTTTCTCAAATCATTAAAACGCAAGAAATGAACGTTTCAAATTTGAGGTCAAACGTCTGAACAGCACTGGAGATCGAATTTATCTTTCATTAATTTTTTTTCTCCACATTCGCCAACTTGTATGGGACCCCTTCATTGCTTTGTGCTTTGCCTTATTGACGATTGTGGAAAAATTGTTAGTTTCGCCATATTTGCCAAATTCGCCAAATTCCCCACATTCGCCAACTTCTAGAGGCCTCCTTCATTGCTTTGTGCTTTGCCTTGTTGGTGATTGTGGCAAAGTTGTCAGTTTCGTCATATTTGCCAAATTCGCCAACGTGTTCTTTTTTTTTGCCATTTTTGTTTTTGCGTGCATTTCTGGACAAATCTCTACTAGTACGTACTTCAACCATGTGTGTGTGAACATTTCCAAAAAAAGCCTGCATATCAACTGTAGAAACTCCAAAACACGCCAATCGGCGGTACCTGAATACCTAAAGAGTTTTTTTTCGCCTGTCCTCGGGGGGTGAGTTATCCCACCCCATAGAAAGACATTAAGTCATTCGACATGCAGTTGCTCAAACTTTGCTCAAACGCAAAACAAGCTATCAAAATGGCAAAGGAAAACTTACCTTGTCCACAGCTGGAGCAGTAATTGGAACCTTCAGCAACGGTAGACTTATAGTGGAAACAAACCATGGTTCTCGTTCGTTGAGGTAGAAGAAAAAGCTAGTTACTTAACCCATTGATCCCTAAGAGTGAAACTTAATAAATTTTGCTCTGTCCAACGCCTGCCGAGTTTTTTTTAGGTGTGAAAGGAAGGAGGTGCGATTGGATAAAATGCAAAGATAAATGACAGATAATTGGCATGTAAAACTTTTTGGAGCTGGCATCATTGTCGAAAACAGTTCCTTCATTGAAAACAACGCTTAAAAATTATACTTCAAAAAAGTATCAAAATCAAGAAAGTATCGTCAATTAATAGTGGAAATTCAGTTCTGATAAAGAGGAACGACAAAAGTTTGTTCACAGTTCATCGTTGCTATCTATGAGGGGCAGGATTCTCTTGAATTTCTTCACTGGAATTGCGGCATGGTCAATAGCGTAGCCAGCATCTGCAGCGGTAAAGTTGAACTGGGAGTTGTTAAAAACAGCTCTAGTGAACAAATTTTTTCCTCCATTTTCATCCCGCTGTGGAACAGTTCTTGGCGTAGGTATTTGGCTTTCAAAAACAGGTTTATTACGTGCCTCACATGAATCGATATAGCTGCTGAGTTTCAAGGACATGTCCTTTTGCTGCTCTGTGGACGTACTGGAATAGCAGTCTAAAGAATTTATGTTCCTTTGTCCAGCAAGTACAATGATGTTTATAGCCTCCACATTCTCCTTTCTGAGCGTTGAGATCATCGCACTCAGTACCGAGTGGTTGGTGTGCCTACCTGTCAATCCGGCGGCATCGCTCATGGATTTCATGAAAGAACCGAGCGAATTTTTTCCTAGTGGCTGTTTCTTGAACCAAATCTTGGATGACAGCTTAACAATCGACTCCAGATAAAACGGGGAATCTGCATTGGTCATTTCAGGCGGTCTTCTCGCCAAATATTTTTTAATGATGCTCACCGGACAGCGTGCGGTCAGGGACGAATTCATGTTCTCCAGTCCGAGTCTTGCTTCCACGCTCAGTTGTCCACTCAACATACTCTCTTCCTTGGGTGCATTCTTCGCGTTTAATTTGTATGTCTCCAAACTTTACTCTGAGATGTTCGTCACGAGCTCTCCACCCAAAGAACAGGGTGTTGTAAAACCAAACCGTGCGTACAAGACTTTGTGGTGTGTGGTATCCAAGTTGTTTTTCGTCCCACAGCTTTTGAATTTGAGTTTCATTTAGTCCTTGCGCTTTGTTTGGCTTCTGCCCTTTGCCAGAACGACGGAGTTGTTTTCGTTTACAAGACAGGGCTTCTCTGGCGTTTGTAAACTGTCTGTCAGTAAGTATACTGTACTGTTTCTCCCTTTCCCTAAATGAACGGTCGAAACTCCGTAACATAGCTGTTAATGTGTCAGGTTCGTATTCATCTCCGTTTTGCTGGCGAACATTTAAAAGAAAGTGGGCTAAAAGTTTGACAAGTTCTTGTTTTGGTATGTCTTCAAGAGTTCTTGTTTCGTTAACAGTTTTTGCCCAACGGTAACCTTCAATGCAAAATCTTTTATTGACGACTTGCAGAATATTAATTGGAACAATATTAATGGTAATCAATCAGTCTCCTGGTTCTACAAATGCGTCAATAACATAATAAACACGCCCCGTTAAGAAGTATATCCAATCGTAAACAAAAATTCCTTGCTAAACCATGGCTGACTGCGGGTTTAAGAAAATCAATCATGGTAAAGAATGCCCTTTTCTATACTTCAAATTGGGACAAATACAAATTTTACAGAAATAAAATCACCTTCCTTACGAGATTAAGTAAAGCGAACTACTATCAAAGTTTCTTTGATCTCAACGTACGTAATATGCGCCAAGCTTGGAAAGGAATTAACGAACTAATAGAAAGCTATAAAAAGAAAAACAAGCGAAATCCAACTAACTCTATTCGCCCAAATCCGAATGAGGCTCCAACTAGTGACCCGAAGGAAATAAGCAATATTCTTAACAAATATTTTGCCATTGTTGGGAGCAAACTGGCTTCTAAAATTCCTCAGGCTTTAAATACATTCCTTGATTATCTAGATCATCCACTTAATCGCACTTTCTTCTTTGATCCTATTATTCCGGAAGATATTAATCCAGAAATTTCAATTTTTGAATGATGACAAGGCCCATGGTCTTTACTCACCTCCGGCTGGGCTGCTGAAATTGGAAAAAAGGGTCCTATATGTACCTCTAGCCACGATGTTTAATCAGTCTATTGCTCAGGGATTTTTCCATCCAAACTAAAACGTGTTAAGATTATTCCGATATGTCAGGACGAAGATGACTCACTGCCCGAAAACTATCGACCTATTTCACTACTCTCGATTTATAACAGGATTTTTGAGAAATTTATGTACTCTACACTTGCCAAGCTTGTCAAAGATTGCCACATTCTTTATGATCAGCAATACGGTTTTCGTAGTAAACACAGTACTCAGCTAGCCTGCGTGACAGGCGCTTTATGAGCCAAGCGGGGCCAACGAGATACTTCGCGCGGAGCGCGACACGCTTCGCGCTCGTGTCACGCTCCGCGCGAAATATCTAGTACTCAGCATGCCATACTTGATATTTTTAACACAATTTTCCAAAATATGGACAACGGTTAATTTTTGGTGCGGTGTTTTCATCGATCTCAAGAAGGATTTTGACGCTGTTAATCATGAGATTTTATTAGCTAAACTTGTTAATTATGGTGTTAGAGGTGTAATCAACTCCTGGTTCAGATCATATCTAACTGATCGGAAGCAAAATACGGAACTTAATAATATTGTGTCTGAGGCTGAGACGACCTTGTGCGGCGTGCCACAAGGCTCAGTCCTCGGACCACTCTTGTTCCTTTTGTACATCAATGATAGTTACAAGTTCTCTTCGTTATTTTCCTTTTATTTATTTGCTGACGATACCAGTATAATGCTTTCAAATAACAACTTAAAGGAACTCGAGTCTCTTGTCAATCGTGAGCTTGGTAAAGTCAACGAATGGCTTAAGGCTAACAAACTGTCTCTGAACATAATAAAATCAAACTTTGTCATCTTTCGTCCCCGGCAAAAGAATATGCCCTTCATACCTAGGATTAGAATTCTCGATTCCCTGACTAACACCTACGCAAACCTTGAAATGAAAGATTATGTAAAATATCTTTGCTTGATGATTAATTCAAATCTTTCATGGAAATACCACATCGAATCTAGCTTCCATAAAGTCAGCAAGTCGATAGGAATTATACCCAAGATTCGACATTATGTCCCGCGTCCGGTTTACTTTCAGTGTACAACTCATTAATTGTCTCTTACTTAACTTATGGTATTTGTGCTTGGGGAACTTGTACCTCCACAAAAACGGGCCTTAATTACGTCTTATTTACTTCTGTAAGACTAAGGAACACACCGTACCCTTCTTTCTCAAATCAAATTGCCTTTCCCTACCTAGCCTATTTTTCAGAGATTGTAGCTATTTAGTGTATGATATCAACAAACAGACAGCACCAGTTACTATACTCAATCAGTTTGTTAAAACATGTCATATTCATAACTACAGAACTAGATCTGCCTCTAGCGACTCGTTTTATGTTAAGTTCTCTAGAACTGATAAAATGTATGCCTTTTTCTCGAGAATTGGTGCCCAAATTTGGAACTCTATTCCTTATTCGATTAAACTACTTAAACGTTGGTCCTTTCGTAAAAAGATAAAGGAATTATTACTAAATTTCCTGCGGTCAGAAGATGATTATGGCGAAGTCTCCCGTCTCATTAAGTTATTTTATACTTTAGGTTAGCCCCTTGTCATTATTTTAATGCACTTGCTTAGTTTTATGTTGTAGTTTATTCTATTTACTGTATAGTAATGTCTTCACTGTTATTTAGTACATCTATCGATAAACCTTGTACTTGTAAAATGTCCTCAGTTCTCCCCGCCTCGATTAGTTTATAAGCTATTTGCGGGGGGAAAGTAATGTAATTACTTATATTTGTAATATCAATAAAAATTGTTGTTGTTGTTACACCGGATCGAGACGCACCAACCATAGTCTTCACTGCCAGCAACATCATGGCTGAATAGACACATCAATAACATCACGCTTCTATGGACCCATCGTGTCAGAGACTAGAGCACTGACAGGTCTCAAATTTTTCCGTTGCTCTGAGTGACTTCCTCTCAGACTGTTGACACGTAATCAATGTCACCAAAAACATTCCCTTTAAAGATTACTCTCATCCAGACGATCTTAATTTATCAACAGCTGTGTTTAGATGAGAGTATGTAAACATCGCTAGCGCTATGAAATCACATGAATTTTAATTGGTTATGTGTCGTCAGACGCGCGTTTTGATTGGCTGATAGGTAATATGAGCGTGCATTAAGAAATTATGTTTCAATCAAGAATTAAAAGGAATAGCATTGTCCTTCATTTGTCGAATTATTTTTGGGAATATTTTATAAAAGCAAAAGGTCTCTTTTTCCTTGTTTACATAGCCTCGTCTAGATACTTGGCGAGTTGGGAAAGTCCTCGACAGTTATGCAAACCCTCGACTGCGTACCAAATTAGCATAACTGTCTCGAATTCTTCCACTACCCTCCCCACCCCCTTGTATTTAGATGAGGCTCTGTAAACACCAAAATAGTATTCTTTTGCGTAAATAACATTTTTTGAGCATGAGCGGTTAGATTAATTACGGAATGGACTGATTTGAACACCAATTGTATGTTGAATATATTAAGATTAAAAATAAAGCTGATTCATTCATTGATTCAAGGCTGAAAACGCGTTTAAAAGCGTTTGATTAACTGTCAACATGGAATTACTGTTACTTATTTTGCAAAATATATATTTAAAAAATATATATACATAAACAAATATAGCCGTGCCAACTTTAGGAAAGGAGTTAATAGCTTAAAACCGTTATTTTATCACTGTCATCATGTAGCATGTTTGATAAACATTTTGACAGCCATTTACCTTCCTGCTGTTGTGAAGCATTGAACTGTAAGCATAATGGTTTTGATGCCGCGCCTAATTGGCATGCAGTAACTCATGTGGGGAATTTCCTTCTGTATTCCGTCTAAGAATCACTTTCAGGCGAACCACTTATAAGCGGTTAACGAATAACTAGAAGTAAATCTCATTTACTGTCACTTCTACCCACTGAAACACATGTTATCGATAATAATATTTTTACTGAATGCCACTGTCGGCCTCTTGTTCGACAAGGCCAGAGATCAGGTGGTGGGAAAGTTGAGAGATGGTGATGTGGTTGATCAGAAAATTCGAAAGATAATCGCGCTAGGAATTGAAGACGTCAAGTCAAAACTGGATGCTTTATCAAGAAAAGATCTTCTGACAGCGATAGGTGCACTCGAAACAGGAGTTAGGTATCTGTGCAAAGCAGTAGATACTGATGCAGCAACACGGTCAAGACAGAGAGCGGACGAAGAGCAGTTAAGGGACGCAGTGAGCCTGCCGACTTCAACCCCCTCCTGTCAACTCAATCGTTCTCGCTGCCGGAATGAGAAATATGGAGCTGACGGAGTTTATAGGAGAGGGCAGGAGAGCGCTAGGAAAAAAATATATTTAATATGGCTCGTGAAAAAGGAACCAGCACCTTTAACAATAACAATAAGTACGCTTGACCACATTATTGCTATTCGGCGTCGAGTGAACGCGGCAATGTTAGAGTCAGCTGTAGAAATCCCGGGGGACGAGAGTGAGTTGCCATCTTTATCAGTGAAGAGTGCCCTGAAAGGTGCATTACCAGAGTGCGAAGAATGTCTTTGGCAACTCCACTCTGTGCCAGATGTTAAGAACAACTTTAAAGTGGAGCTGAAGAAAAGTCCGCCAAATATAAAGGGTCGATTTAAAAAGGAAGAACTTAGAGAGATTATTTCTGCTGTCTGGCAGGTGAATCGCGCAATTAACGATGTCCTGCAAGAAATTGGTGCGGGAAATATAGATATTTGCTATTATCCTACTATTGACATCGAAGATGAGAAAATTGACCCACTGCTCGACGAGCGCGTTGCGGAAGTTTTACAAAAACTTGGCATTGAAGATAAGAGCTCTATTGGATGGTCAATTGGTGAGGATGGCGAGGATCATCACATGCTGAGGAATGCCATATCGATTGCAACAAACGCAGATGGAGAATTTATTATAGGAGACGATTACGAAACTGTCAAGGTTTTTGACAACACTGGGAAATGTATTTACAAGTTTTATCCATATGTACAAACTGATGACGCTAGTACAAGGCTGCTTGCTGTAGCTACTGATGAGAACAAAAATACTTACGTTCTGGTTTTACTTGATGGGATTCGATCGGAAGTTCAAGTTTTCAAAAGAGCTGATCTCCTCATGACTTTCGTCTGCATGAGGGCAGTAGAATTGCATAGCAAACTGACAGTCATCAATTGCAAAGTGCTGGTGTCAATAAACGAAGGAATGCCCCCTGTGGTCGATGTTTACGATCTTAATGGAAGATATGAGATTGCCGTTGGAAACGGGATATTGCAGGATGCATCAGATATCGCTGTCGGACCTGGTGGACAGATCTTTGTGCTGGTCTCCTGTCAAAAGCTCTGCATCATATTTAGCGAGGATGGTAGAAAGGAACATCAGTTTACAGTTTGCAGGGAGCTTGACGAGAGTGAGTCTTGCAGACTGGCTCTTCATCCATCGGGTGAATTTATCTTTTTCGCTGTAGTTCACTGGTTTACATATAAACTAGCCGTGGAATTATATACTAATGATGGCGTGTTTAATCAGAGAATTAACCTCCATGCAATGCCTCCATTTGCAATCAGTAAAGATGGTCGATTAGCTGTAACTCAACATAAGCTCGGTGGTGCAAATGTGATTGTTCTCTAAATCAGGATTTAGGATTTTAATTCCAAACCTTTTCAAAGAACAAGTAAGTTTTTTTCTTACCGTTTTAAGTACGGTGCTTAACCAGTTCAGCCTTTGTAATCAAAAAAGAAACGTCAACCCCTATAATTCAGAAATGTCCTGCCACCACGGCTTTGAAACAACTTCGATCTATTCGGCAGGTTGATTAATTAACTCAATTTTTACGACTCGTCACTGAACAAATACTATGCAATGATGCAATGATCTTCGCGAACAGCCTGGAAACAAAACTTTTGATACGTTTTTTTGAACGTTTCTTGAAAGATCATGATTTTTGCCCCTTTTTTCATGTCCAGAGCAAATAAAAACCTCATTTCGTGCCAAAATCCCCTGAGTGCTGCCTTAAGGGCATGGATGGAATCATGCCCTTGTTAACGCTATTTCTTAACAATCATGGAAAAATGTAGACGTTTTCTTTTACGATGGGCATCTTCCGAGATTCTTAATGCCTGTCTCACCCAAAAAGCTGATCACTCATTTCCTGCGCGCGTTAGCTTTGGAAAATGCTGGGAGGGAATATTGCGTGTTTTTTCATGCTCTGGTCGCTGCTTAAAATTCGTATATAAATAAATAAATTGATCTTGGCCAATATTCTCTCAGCTTTCCCGTCAATTACTGCACACCGATAATATATCTTTAACATCGACCCCATAGAAAGGACTCATAGTCTCATACAAGCTTTCTTCAATTTATTCGATTATCCTTTATTTGAGGACAAGCTGTTTTGAATTCCAATATTGCTGCAGAAAACAATGGTTCTGAATAGTTTTATTTTTTAAAATAATTTGTTATCAGTGTCGATTCATTGTAAACATGATTTCCTTGTTTTCAAATTTAATTTCTGAGTGAGTGGAGTACCCACTCAAAAATCACTTGATGTGCGTTGATGAACCTGTCACGTTATTCTGTAGCTGTTCTTGGATAACAGTGAATATTTTTCACTCCATCTCCTTGAAAGACAAGAAACATTGACGCTGTACACTTACATCTCCTCAGATTCACAAATCAGTTTTCCACCGACTTCAAAAAGCCTTCTGTTTTTAAAAAAGAAAAGATTGAAGTGAAAAGAATTATTTCAATAATGTACATTTTGTTTGCGTGCTTTAAAACCAATATTAAACTTGTGACCTGTTCAGTGCTCTGGGTACGAGTTAATATGTTGAGCAGGACTTTTGGTGAGGAAATAATTTTTAATGATGAAATGGTATATGAAATGAATCATATATGAACTGCATATATGAAATCACTTGAAGGTATGATCTTCGCAGTTATGAACGCAATTTTTGTAATTGCGTAGAGAAGCCTGAAAATTTCAGGACTTCAACGGGGTTTGAACCCATGCCCTCGCAATTCCGATTCGACGCTCTAACCAACTGAGCTATGAAGCCACTGACGTTGGGAGCTGGTCCTGCTGATCTCGATAAAGTCCAACGTGAGCCCGCGATATGGTCACGTGATAGTGGTCAGTGGATACCTAGTTTTGACAGGTGTCAATTGGCCATGATCTTGATGTCCACATTCTCGTCACCACAGCCTTGGTTCGACACAAGGCTCTGGGAAACTCTATGTAGGAGAAGATGCGCCGTAGGGCTCTTATAGCCAAAAATTGGCTATTTGACCCTTACGGCTCCTGCTCACTCCTCGTGCTAAAAATGAACTGACCAATTACGAACGCTTTTGATTGTTCTTCACAATAACCAATGAGAAGACAGTTTGTTTCAGGGTTCCCTACAGCTCTTCTCTCCCTCAGTCAAGAGAAGAGCTCTGGGGTCGAGATTGTGATGTCTAATGTTGAAGGTGTATGATGTAAACTTGCTAGAGTGTCAAGTGGAGTATCAATCTCGACCCCAGAGCACTTCTCTTGACTGAGGGAGAGAAGAGCTCTGGGGAACCCTAAACCAACTGTCTTCTCATTGGTTTTCGTGAAGAATAATCAAAAGCGTCTCTGACTGATGCATTCATGTTAGCACGAGAAGTGAGCAAGCGCCGTAAGGTTCAAATAACCAATTTTTGGCTACAAGAACCCTACGGCGCATGCTCTCGTAGATAGAGTTTTCCAGACCCTCGTGTAGATCCAAGGCTCTGGTGACGAGACTGCTGGAGTATTGCCTCATGGATAACACAGCGGCCAAACGTCTGTGCACGTGCAAGCGTTGGAGTGTTGGAGTGGCGCAAAGGTGGCCATTCTCGTTCCCAGAGCTGCGATCCGAGAGCTCTGGCTGGTTCTAGTCTAAGTGTCAGCCGTCTCCTCGCCCAAACCGGCCAAAAAAAAGAAAAAAGGTGATCATGAAAGAAAGAGTTTGCAAGAGCCTTGAAAAATTAAAGCGATTTAATCGTTCTTATGATTTACTTTTGATTAAACATGTGAATGTAATGTAAGCAAATAAGATCGACTCGATATCAAAGTGAGAAACAAATATATACATATTAACTAGACTTGCCTCTTTGTTGATCAGTATTTTCGTGAGACTGTTCCTGTTTTCGTGGGCCCTCCGCATCCAGTAAGTGACATTTTCTTCGTTATTTATATATTTGGTTATGTTTCTACTTGTACAACGGGCTAACATAAATAATCCGTGAAATGTCAAAGTTAAAAAGTATTCTACCTTCTGTTTGTTGGAGTCCTTGCTTTTCCGTGGAATGTATTTAATGTGATCCATAAAGCCTTTGTCGGCCTCGAGTTTGCGTTTACAGCACCAGTTTGTCCCAGGTCTGTAATCTGGTAAGTTTTCTCCTACCTTTTCGAATACCTGCTAAAACCGTTCAGGGATAGGTATGAAGGACACGAACATGGTTTATTGTTTCGATAGATTTCATTTCTGTGCCGCGAACAAATCCGCGATCCAGACGGAATCCCTCCCTCCAGCCCTTGCCAATGTTTTGCCAGCTCGTCTGAGCCAAGCCGAATGACTGCAATTTTCTTTTTCTTTACGCATTTTTTCTTCATTTACACACCGCTTGTCGTCAGCTTCCGCATGATTAATAATAACAAATGAAAATATACTACGCCGTCAGCTCGAAGCATGGCGCCGTTTTTGAAGACGTAAAATGTTCTTGGTAAAGCTCAAAACAAATTGATAAATAAACAGAAGACCGGTAATTTAACAAACTTTGTGTCTGGAAAGTCTTAAGTTTTCCTTTTACCTACTCTTTTTTTCCTTTTACAGATTTCTATAAACGTTTCAATTTCGTTTCGCAAATTTTGGGTTACACCGGTTTCCAATGTTTCCCTTTAGAATTTTGCGCGGGAAATTGGCGCGCAGCTGGCAAAAAAGATTATCCATCTGGGTATGCGCAGACGTGTGACCGCTGTGTTCTCCTCGATGAGCTCTAAACTTGTGCCCGTGATATGGTTACGTGATACTCGTCACATTGACATTCATGGAGGGGTGGACGAGCGTAAGGTCGTACCATGACCAAAATCAAAATTTCTAGCATCGATGGGTTACCATATTTTCTTAACTATGGCTTTCCGCGCGCACGCAGCTGTTTACATGAAACCGGGGCATGATACTTGATGCCTGTTTCCGGGAGGAAATGATATGTTTTGTCTAATAAATATGTGGCCGACCCAAGAGCATACAGGCTTGAAATTTCTTGACATGTCTGAGTTTGTTGTCACTTACATGAAACCGGTACGAAGTCAGACCGGTACGAGAATTTCTCGTCTCCGTCCAGCAACGGAGACGAAGTCAGTCCGGTCTGAGTTCATTTTCAGACCGGTCTCATGTAAACGCATAAAGACAAATATATAGAGGCCGATACGGACTCTCTAACTGTCTGAATTCGTCAACGTCACATGCATATACCCTTTATATCCACTGAGTCAACCCTTTCCCGAATAAATTTATTTTCAGGAACAGACTTTTCCCGCGAAAAGTATCGTATTTCCCGTGACGCTGAGATAGCTCTGTTTTGATTGGCTTTTACAACAGTGTGCGTTCTGAATCTCCGAGGGGGGCATTCTATAGATAAATCTACTTGGGGAAGAGTTAACTTCTTGGCCAATTATGAGAGATTGAGGCTTCCCTTGATGCGCTTTTGATGGCCATTGATGTTTTCGACGCGATTAGAATCCCTATGAAATCCGTTCGCCATCATATTGGACGAATTAATAGAAGTTCTGGGACGAGTGACAAGTCGACGGAGAATGGTCGTGGAGGATTAAAAAAAATCTCCTCTCTCTTTTTGACATACCCTCGTGTGAAGCCCGGCGCATCACGTTGGATGAACGAGGTTCTCATCAAAGACTGGCGAACTCTATTTAGGCTAAAGTGGTAATTGACATTAATTAAGTGGTAATTAATGTAGTTTTCAAAAGAGCGAGGTATAATAAAAGACCTCAATAAAGACAGAATTTGAAGATTTCCGTGGAAAAATATTTTTAATGCATCGTCTTTAAATACACTGATCAAAGGAAAATATATCCTATAGTATATGCCTCGAATTAACCATCATTCAGAAATTCAGACAGAACAAAAAATGAGGGAAAAGACGAATTTGAGAAAATATAAGATCTAGATATCCTTTGTTCAAATCAGCAAGTACTCGATGCCTCTCAATTTAGTAAACATGTCTACCATCTATGTTACGCATCTGACGTCAATCGTCTGTTTCGCTGAGACGAAGCCATTCTGGGTTTTCCTGAAAGAAAAATTGTAAAATGCTCTTATTTACCATGGTAGGGCAGGGGTCTTAATACATGCATGTTTACACGGCTGAACTGAACACTTAAAAATGATCGTGAAATTTGTTAACTTAACTGCTCAGATTAAATGATATTGGGATGATAATTTAACGGCAGTTCTGAAAGTATTGTTTGATAAAGCAACGAGCAGAAGTCTGAGTTTTATCGGATTTAAACCGTGCGGCGAAGCCGAGTGCTTAAGCTTAGAAATCCGAAAAAGCACGACCTGTAAGTTAATTGGACGGCTTCTAGAACGTTCCCCAAAAAGCGTAACCGTCTGGAGTGCGCGCAAAGGTTCAAGACGAAAACATCAGCATACAAGAAAAACAAGGTATTAGCCTTATTGGTATGCTTTATACAAATGATTCTAACGAGGAGGCTTTTATCAACTTTTAAAGCTCGTGCAAGTAACGTTTAATCAGTGACCTGATAGGTTGCTTCACTCGTACATTATAAGGAGGTTTTGAATTATCATAATTACTTATAGCCAGTTGCTGGCCAGTGTCAGGTATGGACCACCGGTGTACCCTGAATCGTGCATTGGACCACGTGAAGGAACGCTCAATAGATTAATTCGAACGTTTTGTCGAACTTGAAACTGAACGTTTGTTGTTCAGGGTAAAGAGTCGCGAAAGAATTCGTTGCGGAAATGCCGCCACGAGAATAAGTTTTACTTAGCAAATTTCACAAGCCGCCAACAATAGCTCTTACCAGAAGCGCATGAGTAGGAGCTTGCCTCTCCCATACAAGCCCTATGAGTCAAACTAGGCTCTTATATTTCTATTTTTAGAACGCCTCGAGTTCTTCGGCTCTGCACACACTGTTTAGAATGGCCAATCAGAATAAAGTTATTGTGAAACAAAGACATAAATAGCAAAAACAATGTATGCAAATTATGCAAATTGATGTAAATTGTTGTAAATGTGAGTCTCCTGCTGAAGGATTAGTTCTAAAAATAGAAAGATACGCGCAAAGGTTGACTCAAGGATATAATGCATTGGGAGGCTCTTAGTCTTGGGCTCCTGCTCTTGCTAGAGAATCTTCATTTCACACGTAGATCAGATCATCACACTAGTGAATTAATTAGCTACTTTTCTAATTTGTATAAAAGAAGGTATGGTTTTCTCTGAAAGTGTAGTATATAGTAGTTTAATGGTGTAGTATATAGTAGTAACAAATTGTAATTTTGAATCAACGAGGCTGGAATTCCAACATCGTTCCAACGAAGTTATGCCTATGAATCATCCTCGGATGATCCGATGTACGTCCTGTTCCTGAATGTTAAACGCCGGGGAACCCCGTGGTTAACCAATAACTTCACTGATTGCTCTGTTGCCAGCAGGGTTGTCGTGATGGTGAACTGTGGTTAGCACAACCGACTAGTAACCAGGGGGGCACGGGTTCGGGTATGTGCTCTTCATGTATATACATTTAGTATAGTCCCTAACGCGTATCTCCACCCTCCATGGGTTTATTACGAACTTTCAAAATGGTGGGCCAGATAGCTCAATTGGTCGAGCACTGCATTGGCATCTCAGATGTCATGGACTCGAATCCCCTTTCAATCCTCTTTCGCTTTTGCTAAAGAGGCGTTGACAAATCCAAAGTTCAGTCAGCCTCAAAACGTCACGTGCAATGCCCCATAATTTGGACAAAAACAATAAGAATAATGCCAGCGCTAACCTGCTCAGAGCTGATATTACTTGACGTTTAGGTTTAAAGTGCCTAAAGTTACAATTTGTCTAATTTTCATGAGTCGAATATTCGCATGTGATCCAAGCATCGTCTCCGATGGAAGTTAAACTCGACTTTTAATTAGATTTTTAAATTCTAGTTTACGTTTTCGGCACTCCCTTTCCACAAGTTGAAAGCAACGGTAGAATTGAAGACCTGGCCCGGTTTTTTGAAAAGTTTAATTAAAAATGAAATTTGTTTTCTTGAAGTGATAAAGTCACGTTTCGTGGTCTGGACTGCCGCGAGGTTACAGTTCCTTGGAGCGAAGGCTTGGGATGATTTTTATTGTGCGAAAACGGCGGCAAATTTGAACCTTTACAACAATTTGTTTAGAACTCGCGATTCGATAAAATTCCAAATATATTATCTTTTGCATACGTAAGCGCACAATCCAGTGTCGAATGACTAAGGTGTTTTCCAGTCAACCTCGTTCCCAGGGTCTCTCGCTCCAGAGGGCGGGAACAGGAGATGACCTGGGGAAAAAATTGTTCGCCAGGTTATCCACCCACTCCCCTGATGTTGTGGGTATTCCTACACTGTATTATGTCTCCGTAACTACTATGAAAAACTCATGCTTATAAAGGAAGTTTAATTCGCTCTTTAAGTGTGTCTCTAATCAGTTTACTTTCTAAACACGACAAATATCATTTACCATGTAAGCCGCACCAACGAGTTCCTTTTTCCTTCCAAATTCAGGAGGTGGGATATACTTATACTGTCGTGGTTCTTTATCATCAGCTTTGTGTAGTTCGTCCTAAAAGATACTCAATCAGTAAGTTGCGTATCTCATCCACCGTGTAATTTAATGTAATTTTAATAGGCCCAAAATATCAGGCGACTTAAGGCAACCTTACACAACTCTAAATTGCTTATTCTAATTAAGACACAGAATATCAACTGATCAAAAGTCTCCACATTTCGTTTCCAAAATGAGAAAAGAACTATGAAATTATTATTATTATTATTATTATTATTATTATTATTATTATTATTGTTATATAAACAGCAATGAAATACCAAGTGAGCTTTCACGCTAAAACATATCTGCACACATGAAAAGATCACTGTTGCTATGGTTACATATGAAAATCGCGCCTTTCGACGCCTTTCGTGAAATGATTTAGTATTTCATTGGTGTTTATATAATAAATAGGATATTACATGGCCGCACGGAGATACAAAATTTCTCTTCTCGTGTTGAAAATATTTTTTCGAAACTCTAAGACATATTTTGTATCTCCGTGCAGCCATGTAATATCCTTTATTTATTTCACAATTTTTAATTGCTGTATGACAGTGTCACATGTCTATGTGACACCAATAAATGTTCTTCTCTTTCTTCAGATAGGCAGAACATTCCAATACAACGTAACGAGTACCTTATGCCAAGGTCTTTCTCAATGAAACTTCTTTTTCTTGGTCATTGTTGACACTTTATAGGCTCTTTCTCTATCCGTGATCATCAACAATCTTTTCTCCGCCATTTTGATTCTCTCAGCTAGTGTCCATGTCTCTGTGTGCAGACTCGCGTGAGCTTGAGTCAAGCCACGTGACCATAACATTCTCAAAATTTGTAGCCTTTCCTTCAGCGGTACATGCAAACCCATTCGCGATCAATCAGCACAATGCGGTTTTAAAAGAAAAGTATTTTGAGCTTTTGT
>JALIRR010006798.1:0-23931 GCA_023091755.1 Montipora sp. Colony 1 RG-2022 | reverse complement strand
TAAAACGTGTTATTGAGAGGCTAAAACGAACGTTTTGCACAATTTTGCACTGGCACTGTAATTTTAACTTTTTTAAAAATTGGTCATGATAAAGGTTTTTGCTGTTTTTACTGGAAAACTGCTGCAAACACTGCAAAATAGCAGTTTTCATTAAACGTGTTATTGAGAGGCTAAAACGAACGTTTTGCACAATTTTGCACTGGCACTGTAATTTTAACTTTTTTAAAAATTGGTCGTGATAAACGTTTTTGCTGTTTTTACTGAAAACTGCTGCAAACACTGCAAAATAGCAGTTTTCATAAAACGTGTTATTTAGAGGCTAAAACGAACGTTTTGCACAATTTTGCACTGGCACTGTAATTTTAACTTTTTTAAAAATTGGTCATAAAACACTGCAAAATAGCAGTTTTCATAAAACGTGTTATTTAGAGGCTAAAACGAACGTTTTGCACAATTTTGCACTGGCACTGTAATTTTAACTTTTTTAAAAATTGGTCATGATAAACGTTTTTGCTGTTTTTACTGGAAAACTGCTGCAAACACTGCAAAATAGCAGTTTTCATAAAACGTGTTATTTAGAGGCTAAAACGAACGTTTTGCACAATTTTGCACTGGCACTGTAATTTTAACTTTTTTAAAAATTGGTCATGATAAACGTTTTTGCTGTTTTTACTGGAAAACTGCTGCAAACACTGCAAAATAGCAGTTTTCATAAAACGTGTTATTTAGAGGCTAAAACGAACGTTTTGCACAATTTTGCACTGGCACTGTAATTTTAACTTTTTTAAAAATTGGTCATGATAAACGTTTTTGCTGTTTTTACTGGAAAACTGCTGCAAACACTGCAAAATAGCAGTTTTCATAAAACGTGTTATTTAGAGGCTAAAACGAACGTTTTGCACAATTTTGCACTGGCACTGTAATTTTAACTTTTTTAAAAATTGGTCATGATAAACGTTTTTGCTGTTTTTACTGGAAAACTGCTGCAAACACTGCAAAATAGCAGTTTTCATAAAACGTGTTATTTAGAGGCTAAAACGAACGTTTTGCACAATTTTGCACTGGCACTGTAATTTTAACTTTTTTAAAAATTGGTCATGATAAACGTTTTTGCTGTTTTTACTGGAAAACTGCTGCAAACACTGCAAAATAGCAGTTTTCATAAAACGTGTTATTTAGAGGCTAAAACGAACGTTTTGCACAATTTTGCACTGGCACTGTAATTTTAACTTTTTTAAAAATTGGTCATGATAAGCGTTTTTGCTGTTTTTACTGGAAAACTGCTGCAAACACTGCAAAATAGCAGTTTTCATAAAACGTGTTATTTAGAGGCTAAAACGAACGTTTTGCACAATTTTGCACTGGCACTGTAATTTTAACTAAATAGCAGTTTTCATAAAACGTGTTATTTAGAGGCTAAAACGAACGTTTTGCACAATTTTGCACTGGCACTGTAATTTTAACTTTTTTAAAAATTGGTCATGATAAACGTTTTTGCTGTTTTTACTGGAAAACTGCTGCAAACACTGCAAAATAGCAGTTTTCATAAAACGTGTTATTTAGAGGCTAAAACGAACGTTTTGCACAATTTTGCACTGGCACTGTAATTTTAACTTTTTTAAAAATTGGTCATGATAAACGTTTTTGCTGTTTTTACTGGAAAACTGCTGCAAACACTGCAAAATAGCAGTTTTCATAAAACGTGTTATTTAGAGGCTAAAACGAACGTTTTGCACAATTTTGCACTGGCACTGTAATTTTAACTTTTTTAAAAATTGGTCATGATAACGTTTTTGCTGTTTTTACTGGAAAACTGCTGCAAACACTGCAAAATAGCAGTTTTCATAAAACGTGTTATTTAGAGGCTAAAACGAACGTTTTGCACAATTTTGCACTGGCACTGTAATTTTAACTTTTTTAAAAATTGGTCATGATAAACGTTTTTGCTGTTTTTACTGGAAAACTGCTGCAAACACTGCAAAATAGCAGTTTTCATAAAACGTGTTATTTAGAGGCTAAAACGAACGTTTTGCACAATTTTGCACTGGCACTGTAATTTTAACTTTTTTAAAAATTGGTCATGATAAGCGTTTTTGCTGTTTTTACTGGAAAACTGCTGCAAACACTGCAAAATAGCAGTTTTCATAAAACGTGTTATTTAGAGGCTAAAACGAACGTTTTGCACAATTTTGCACTGGCACTGTAATTTTAACTTTTTTAAAAATTGGTCATGATAAGCGTTTTTGCTGTTTTTACTGGAAAACTGCTGCAAACACTGCAAAATAGCAGTTTTCATAAAACGTGTTATTTAGAGGCTAAAACGAACGTTTTGCACAATTTTGCACTGGCACTGTAATTTTAACTTTTTTAAAAATTGGTCATGATAAGCGTTTTTGCTGTTTTTACTGGAAAACTGCTGCAAACACTGCAAAATAGCAGTTTTCATAAAACGTGTTATTTAGAGGCTAAAACGAACGTTTTGCACAATTTTGCACTGGCACTGTAATTTTAACTTTTTTAAAAATTGGTCATGATAAACGTTTTTGCTGTTTTTACTGGAAAACTGCTGCAAACACTGCAAAATAGCAGTTTTCATAAAACGTGTTATTTAGAGGCTAAAACGAACGTTTTGCACAATTTTGCACTGGCACTGTAATTTTAACTTTTTTAAAAATTGGTCGTTTTAAACGTTTTTGCTGTTTTTACTGGAAAACTGCTGCAAACACTGCAAAATAGCAGTTTTCATAAAACGTGTTATTTAGAGGCTAAAACGAACGTTTTGCACAATTTTGCACTGGCACTGTAACTTTAACTTTTTTAAAAATTGGTTACTATAAACATTTTTGCTGTTTTTACTGGAAAACTGCTGCAAACACTGCAAAATAGCAGTTTTCATAAAACGTGTTATTTAGAGGCTAAAACGAACGTTTTGCACAATTTTGCACTGGCACTGTAATTTTAACTTTTTTAAAAATTGGTTACTATAAACATTTTTGCTGTTTTTACTGGAAAACTGCTGCAAACACTGCAAAATAGCAGTTTTCATAAAACGTGTTATTTAGAGGCTAAAACGAACGTTTTGCACAATTTTGCACTGGCACTGTAATTTTAACTTTTTTAAAAATTGGTCACTATAAACATTTTTGCTGTTTTTACTGGAAAACTGCTGCAAACACTGCAAAATAGCAGTTTTCATAAAACGTGTTATTTAGAGGCTAAAACGAACGTTTTGCACAATTTTGCACTGGCACTGTAATTTTAACTTTTTTAAAAATTGGTTACTATAAACATTTTTGCTGTTTTTACTAAAAAACTGCTGCAAACACTGCAAAATAGCAGTTTTCATAAAACGTGTTATTTAGAGGCTAAAACGAACGTTTTGCACAATTTTGCACTGGCACTGTAATTTTAACTTTTTTAAAAATTGGTTACTATAAACATTTTTGCTGTTTTTACTAAAAAACTGCTGCAAACACTGCAAAATAGCAGTTTTCATAAAACGTGTTATTTAGAGGCTAAAACGAACGTTTTGCACAATTTTGCACTGGCACTGTAATTTTAACTTTTTTAAAAATTGGTCATTTAAACGTTTTTGCTGTTTTTACTGGAAAACTGCTGCAAACACTGCAAAATAGCAGTTTTTATAAAACGTGTTATTTAGAGGCTAAAACGAACGTTTTGCACAATTTTGCACTGGCACTGTAATTTTAACTTTTTTAAAAATTGGTTATGATAAACATTTTTGCTGTTTTTACTGGAAAACTGCTGCAAACACTGCAAAATAGCAGTTTTCATAAAACGTGTTATTTAGAGGCTAAAACTAACGTTTTGCACAATTTTGCACTGGCACTGTAATTTTAACTTTTTTAAAAATTGATTACTATAAACATTTTTGCTGTTTTTACTGGAAAACTGCTGCAAACACTGCAAAATAGCAGTTTTCATAAAACGTGTTATTTAGAGGCTAAAACGAACGTTTTGCACAATTTTGCACTGGCACTGTAACTTTAACTTTTTCAAAAATTGGTTACTATAAACATTTTTGCTATTTTTACTGGAAAACTGCTGCAAACACTGCAAAATAGCAGTTTTCATAAAACGTGTTATTTAGAGGCTAAAACTAACGTTTTGCACAATTTTGCACTGGCACTGTAATTTTAACTTTTTTAAAAATTGATTACTATAAACATTTTTGCTGTTTTTACTGGAAAACTGCTGCAAACACTGCAAAATAGCAGTTTTCATAAAACGTGTTATTTAGAGGCTAAAACGAACGTTTTGCACAATTTTGCACTGGCACTGTAATTTTAACTTTTTTAAAAATTGGTTACTATAAACATTTTTGCTGTTTTTACTGGAAAACTGCTGCAAACACTGCAAAATAGCAGTTTTCATAAAACGTGTTATTTAGAGGCTAAAACGAACGTTTTGCACAATTTTGCACTGGCACTGTAATTTTAACTTTTTTAAAAATTGGTTACTATAAACATTTTTGCTGTTTTTACTGGAAAACTGCTGCAAACACTGCAAAATAGCAGTTTTCATAAAACGTGTTATTTAGAGGCTAAAACGAACGTTTTGCACAATTTTGCACTGGCACTGTAATTTTAACTTTTTTAAAAATTGGTCATTTTAAACGTTTTTTCTGTTTTTACTGGAAAACTGCCGCAAACACTGCAAAATAGCAGTTTTCATAAAACGTGTTATTTAGAGGCTAAAACGAACGTTTTGCACAATTTTGCACTGGCACTGTAATTTTAACTTTTTTAAAAATTGGTCATGATAAGCGTTTTTGCTGTTTTTACTGGAAAACTGCTGCAAACACTGCAAAATAGCAGTTTTCATAAAACGTGTTATTTAGAGGCTAAAACGAACGTTTTGCACAATTTTGCACTGGCACTGTAATTTTAACTTTTTTAAAAATTGGTTACTATAAACATTTTTGCTGTTTTTACTGGAAAACTGCTGCAAACACTGCAAAATAGCAGTTTTCATAAAACGTGTTATTTAGAGGCTAAAACGAACGTTTTGCACAATTTTGCACTGGCACTGTAATTTTAACTTTTTTAAAAATTGGTCATGATAAACGTTTTTGCTGTTTTTACTGGAAAACTGCTGCAAACACTGCAAAATAGCAGTTTTCATAAAACGTGTTATTTAGAGGCTAAAACGAACGTTTTGCACAATTTTGCACTGGCACTGTAATTTTAACTTTTTTAAAAATTGGTCATGATAAACGTTTTTGCTGTTTTTACTGGAAAACTGCTGCAAACACTGCAAAATAGCAGTTTTCATAAAACGTGTTATTTAGAGGCTAAAACGAACGTTTTGCACAATTTTGCACTGGCACTGTAATTTTAACTTTTTTAAAAATTGGTCATGATAAACGTTTTTGCTGTTTTTACTGGAAAACTGCTGCAAACACTGCAAAATAGCAGTTTTCATAAAACGTGTTATTTAGAGGCTAAAACGAACGTTTTGCACAATTTTGCACTGGCACTGTAATTTTAACTTTTTTAAAAATTGGTCATGATAAGCGTTTTTGCTGTTTTTACTGGAAAACTGCTGCAAACACTGCAAAATAGCAGTTTTCATAAAACGTGTTATTTAGAGGCTAAAACGAACGTTTTGCACAATTTTGCACTGGCACTGTAATTTTAACTTTTTTAAAAATTGGTCATGATAAGCGTTTTTGCTGTTTTTACTGGAAAACTGCTGCAAACACTGCAAAATAGCAGTTTTCATAAAACGTGTTATTTAGAGGCTAAAACGAACGTTTTGCACAATTTTGCACTGGCACTGTAATTTTAACTTTTTTAAAAATTGGTCATGATAAACGTTTTTGCTGTTTTTACTGGAAAACTGCTGCAAACACTGCAAAATAGCAGTTTTCATAAAACGTGTTATTTAGAGGCTAAAACGAACGTTTTGCACAATTTTGCACTGGCACTGTAATTTTAACTTTTTTAAAAATTGGTCATGATAAACGTTTTTGCTGTTTTTACTGGAAAACTGCTGCAAACACTGCAAAATAGCAGTTTTCATAAAACGTGTTATTTAGAGGCTAAAACGAACGTTTTGCACAATTTTGCACTGGCACTGTAATTTTAACTTTTTTAAAAATTGGTCATGATAAGCGTTTTTGCTGTTTTTACTGGAAAACTGCTGCAAACACTGCAAAATAGCAGTTTTCATAAAACGTGTTATTTAGAGGCTAAAACGAACGTTTTGCACAATTTTGCACTGGCACTGTAATTTTAACTTTTTTAAAAATTGGTCATGATAAACGTTTTTGCTGTTTTTACTGGAAAACTGCTGCAAACACTGCAAAATAGCAGTTTTCATAAAACGTGTTATTTAGAGGCTAAAACGAACGTTTTGCACAATTTTGCACTGGCACTGTAATTTTAACTTTTTTAAAAATTGGTCATGATAAACGTTTTTGCTGTTTTTACTGGAAAACTGCTGCAAACACTGCAAAATAGCAGTTTTCATAAAAAACGTGTTATTTAGAGGCTAAAACGAACGTTTTGCACAATTTTGCACTGGCACTGTAATTTTAACTTTTTTAAAAATTGGTCATGATAAACGTTTTTGCTGTTTTTACTGGAAAACTGCTGCAAACACTGCAAAATAGCAGTTTTCATAAAACGTGTTATTTAGAGGCTAAAACGAACGTTTTGCACAATTTTGCACTGGCACTGTAATTTTAACTTTTTTAAAAATTGGTCATGATAAGCGTTTTTGCTGTTTTTACTGGAAAACTGCTGCAAACACTGCAAAATAGCAGTTTTCATAAAACGTGTTATTTAGAGGCTAAAACGAACGTTTTGCACAATTTTGCACTGGCACTGTAATTTTAACTTTTTTAAAAATTGGTCATGATAAACGTTTTTGCTGTTTTTACTGGAAAACTGCTGCAAACACTGCAAAATAGCAGTTTTCATAAAACGTGTTATTTAGAGGCTAAAACGAACGTTTTGCACAATTTTGCACTGGCACTGTAATTTTAACTTTTTTAAAAATTGGTCATGATAAACGTTTTTGCTGTTTTTACTGGAAAACTGCTGCAAACACTGCAAAATAGCAGTTTTCATAAAACGTGTTATTTAGAGGCTAAAACGAACGTTTTGCACAATTTTGCACTGGCACTGTAATTTTAACTTTTTTAAAAATTGGTCATGATAAACGTTTTTGCTGTTTTTACTGGAAAACTGCTGCAAACACTGCAAAATAGCAGTTTTCATAAAACGTGTTATTTAGAGGCTAAAACGAACGTTTTGCACAATTTTGCACTGGCACTGTAATTTTAACTTTTTTAAAAATTGGTTACTATAAACATTTTTGCTGTTTTTACTGGAAAACTGCTGCAAACACTGCAAAATAGCAGTTTTCATAAAACGTGTTATTTAGAGGCTAAAACGAACGTTTTGCACAATTTTGCACTGGCACTGTAATTTTAACTTTTTTAAAAAAATTGGTCATGATAAACGTTTTTGCTGTTTTTACTGGAAAACTGCTGCAAACACTGCAAAATAGCAGTTTTCATAAAACGTGTTATTTAGAGGCTAAAACGAACGTTTTGCACAATTTTGCACTGGCACTGTAATTTTAACTTTTTTAAAAATTGGTCATGATAAACGTTTTTGCTGTTTTTACTGGAAAACTGCTGCAAACACTGCAAAATAGCAGTTTTCATAAAACGTGTTATTTAGAGGCTAAAACGAACGTTTTGCACAATTTTGCACTGGCACTGTAATTTTAACTTTTTTAAAAATTGGTCATGATAAACGTTTTTGCTGTTTTTACTGGAAAACTGCTGCAAACACTGCAAAATAGCAGTTTTCATAAAACGTGTTATTTAGAGGCTAAAACGAACGTTTTGCACAATTTTGCACTGGCACTGTAATTTTAACTTTTTTAAAAATTGGTCATGATAAACGTTTTTGCTGTTTTTACTGGAAAACTGCTGCAAACACTGCAAAATAGCAGTTTTCATAAAACGTGTTATTTAGAGGCTAAAACGAACGTTTTGCACAATTTTGCACTGGCACTGTAATTTTAACTTTTTTAAAAATTGGTCATGATAAACGTTTTTGCTGTTTTTACTGGAAAACTGCTGCAAACACTGCAAAATAGCAGTTTTCATAAAACGTGTTATTTAGAGGCTAAAACGAACGTTTTGCACAATTTTGCACTGGCACTGTAATTTTAACTTTTTTAAAAATTGGTCATGATAAACGTTTTTGCTGTTTTTACTGGAAAACTGCTGCAAACACTGCAAAATAGCAGTTTTCATAAAACGTGTTATTTAGAGGCTAAAACGAACGTTTTGCACAATTTTGCACTGGCACTGTAATTTTAACTTTTTTAAAAATTGGTCATGATAAACGTTTTTGCTGTTTTTACTGGAAAACTGCTGCAAACACTGCAAAATAGCAGTTTTCATAAAACGTGTTATTTAGAGGCTAAAACGAACGTTTTGCACAATTTTGCACTGGCACTGTAATTTTAACTTTTTTAAAAATTGGTCATGATAAACGTTTTTGCTGTTTTTACTGGAAAACTGCTGCAAACACTGCAAAATAGCAGTTTTCATAAAACGTGTTATTTAGAGGCTAAAACGAACGTTTTGCACAATTTTGCACTGGCACTGTAATTTTAACTTTTTTAAAAATTGGTCATGATAAACGTTTTTGCTGTTTTTACTGGAAAACTGCTGCAAACACTGCAAAATAGCAGTTTTCATAAAACGTGTTATTTAGAGGCTAAAACGAACGTTTTGCACAATTTTGCACTGGCACTGTAATTTTAACTTTTTTAAAAATTGGTTACTATAAACATTTTTGCTGTTTTTACTGGAAAACTGCTGCAAACACTGCAAAATAGCAGTTTTCATAAAACGTGTTATTTAGAGGCTAAAACGAACGTTTTGCACAATTTTGCACTGGCACTGTAATTTTAACTTTTTTAAAAATTGGTCATGATAAACGTTTTTGCTGTTTTTACTGGAAAACTGCTGCAAACACTGCAAAATAGCAGTTTTCATAAAACGTGTTATTTAGAGGCTAAAACGAACGTTTTGCACAATTTTGCACTGGCACTGTAATTTTAACTTTTTTAAAAATTGGTTACTATAAACATTTTTGCTGTTTTTACTGGAAAACTGCTGCAAACACTGCAAAATAGCAGTTTTCATAAAACGTGTTATTTAGAGGCTAAAACGAACGTTTTGCACAATTTTGCACTGGCACTGTAATTTTAACTTTTTTAAAAATTGGTCATGATAAACGTTTTTGCTGTTTTACTGGAAAACTGCTGCAAACACTGCAAAATAGCAGTTTTCATAAAACGTGTTATTTAGAGGCTAAAACGAACGTTTTGCACAATTTTGCACTGGCACTGTAATTTTAACTTTTTTAAAAATTGGTTACTATAAACATTTTTGCTGTTTTTACTGGAAAACTGCTGCAAACACTGCAAAATAGCAGTTTTCATAAAACGTGTTATTTAGAGGCTAAAACGAACGTTTTGCACAATTTTGCACTGGCACTGTAATTTTAACTTTTTTAAAAATTGGTCATGATAAGCGTTTTTGCTGTTTTTACTGGAAAACTGCTGCAAACACTGCAAAATAGCAGTTTTCATAAAACGTGTTATTTAGAGGCTAAAACGAACGTTTTGCACAATTTTGCACTGGCACTGTAATTTTAACTTTTTTAAAAATTGGTTACTATAAACATTTTTGCTGTTTTTACTGGAAAACTGCTGCAAACACTGCAAAATAGCAGTTTTCATAAAACGTGTTATTTAGAGGCTAAAACGAACGTTTTGCACAATTTTGCACTGGCACTGTAATTTTAACTTTTTAAAAATTGGTTACTATAAACATTTTTGCTGTTTTTACTGGAAAACTGCTGCAAACACTGCAAAATAGCAGTTTTCATAAAACGTGTTATTTAGAGGCTAAAACGAACGTTTTGCACAATTTTGCACTGGCACTGTAATTTTAACTTGTTTAAAAATTGGTTACTATAAACATTTTTGCTGTTTTTACTGGAAAACTGCTGCAAACACTGCAAAATAGCAGTTTTCATAAAACGTGTTATTTAGAGGCTAAAACGAACGTTTTGCACAATTTTGCACTGGCACTGTAATTTTAACTTTTTTAAAAATTGGTCGTTTTAAACGTTTTTGCTGTTTTTACTGGAAAACTGCTGCAAACACTGCAAAATAGCAGTTTTCATAAAACGTGTTATTTAGAGGCTAAAACGAACGTTTTGCACAATTTTGCACTGGCACTGTAATTTTAACTTTTTTAAAAATTGGTTACTATAAACATTTTTGCTGTTTTTACTGGAAAACTGCTGCAAACACTGCAAAATAGCAGTTTTCATAAAACGTGTTATTTAGAGGCTAAAACGAACGTTTTGCACAATTTTGCACTGGCACTGTAATTTTAACTTTTTTAAAAATTGGTCATGATAAACGTTTTTGCTGTTTTTACTGGAAAACTGCTGCAAACACTGCAAAATAGCAGTTTTCATAAAACGTGTTATTTAGAGGCTAAAACGAACGTTTTGCACAATTTTGCACTGGCACTGTAATTTTAACTTTTTTAAAAATTGGTCATAATAAACGTTTTTGGGTTTTTTACTGGAAAACTGCTGCAAACACTGCAAAATAGCAGTTTTCATAAAACGTGTTATTTAGAGGCTAAAACGAACGTTTTGCACAATTTTGCAATGGCACTGTAATTTTAACTTTTTTCAAAATTGGTCATGATAAACGTTTTTGCTGTTTTTACTGGAAAACTGCTGCAAACACTGCAAAATAGCAGTTTTCATAAAACGTGTTATTTAGAGGCTAAAACGAACGTTTTGCACAATTTTGCACTGGCACTGTAATTTTAACTTTTTTAAAAATTGGTCATGATAAACGTTTTTGCTGTTTTTACTGGAAAACTGCTGCAAACACTGCAAAATAGCAGTTTTCATAAAACGTGTTATTTAGAGGCTAAAACGAACGTTTTGCACAATTTTGCACTGGCACTGTAATTTTAACTTTTTTAAAAATTGGTCATGATAAGCGTTTTTGCTGTTTTTACTGGAAAACTGCTGCAAACACTGCAAAATAGCAGTTTTCATAAAACGTGTTATTTAGAGGCTAAAACGAACGTTTTGCACAATTTTGCACTGGCACTGTAATTTTAACTTTTTTAAAAATTGGTCATGATAAGCGTTTTTGCTGTTTTTACTAGAAAACTGCTGCAAACACTGCAAAATAGCAGTTTTCATAAAACGTGTTATTTAGAGGCTAAAACGAACGTTTTGCACAATTTTGCACTGGCACTGTAATTTTAACTTTTTTAAAAATTGGTCATGATAAGCGTTTTTGCTGTTTTTACTGGAAAACTGCTGCAAACACTGCAAAATAGCAGTTTTCATAAAACGTGTTATTTAGAGGCTAAAACGAACGTTTTGCACAATTTTGCACTGGCACTGTAATTTTAACTTTTTTAAAAATTGGTCATGATAAACGTTTTTGCTGTTTTTACTGGAAAACTGCTGCAAACACTGCAAAATAGCAGTTTTCATAAAACGTGTTATTTAGAGGCTAAAACGAACGTTTTGCACAATTTTGCACTGGCACTGTAATTTTAACTTTTTTAAAAATTGGTCATGATAAACGTTTTTGCTGTTTTTACTGGAAAACTGCTGCAAACACTGCAAAATAGCAGTTTTCATAAAACGTGTTATTTAGAGGCTAAAACGAACGTTTTGCACAATTTTGCACTGGCACTGTAATTTTAACTTTTTTAAAAATTGGTCATGATAAACGTTTTTGCTGTTTTTACTGGAAAACTGCTGCAAACACTGCAAAATAGCAGTTTTCATAAAACGTGTTATTTAGAGGCTAAAACGAACGTTTTGCACAATTTTGCACTGGCACTGTAATTTTAACTTTTTTAAAAATTGGTCATGATAAACGTTTTTGCTGTTTTTACTGGAAAACTGCTGCAAACACTGCAAAATAGCAGTTTTCATAAAACGTGTTATTTAGAGGCTAAAACGAACGTTTTGCACAATTTTGCACTGGCACTGTAATTTTAACTTTTTTAAAAATTGGTCATGATAAACGTTTTTGCTGTTTTTACTGGAAAACTGCTGCAAACACTGCAAAATAGCAGTTTTCATAAAACGTGTTATTTAGAGGCTAAAACGAACGTTTTGCACAATTTTGCACTGGCACTGTAATTTTAACTTTTTTAAAAATTGGTCATGATAAACGTTTTTGCTGTTTTTACTGGAAAACTGCTGCAAACACTGCAAAATAGCAGTTTTCATAAAACGTGTTATTTAGAGGCTAAAACGAACGTTTTGCACAATTTTGCACTGGCACTGTAATTTTAACTTTTTTAAAAATTGGTCATGATAAACGTTTTTGCTGTTTTTACTGGAAAACTGCTGCAAACACTGCAAAATAGCAGTTTTCATAAAACGTGTTATTTAGAGGCTAAAACGAACGTTTTGCACAATTTTGCACTGGCACTGTAATTTTAACTTTTTTAAAAATTGGTCATGATAAGCGTTTTTGCTGTTTTTACTGGAAAACTGCTGCAAACACTGCAAAATAGCAGTTTTCATAAAACGTGTTATTTAGAGGCTAAAACGAACGTTTTGCACAATTTTGCACTGGCACTGTAATTTTAACTTTTTTAAAAATTGGTCATGATAAACGTTTTTGCTGTTTTTACTGGAAAACTGCTGCAAACACTGCAAAATAGCAGTTTTCATAAAACGTGTTATTTAGAGGCTAAAACGAACGTTTTGCACAATTTTGCACTGGCACTGTAATTTTAACTTTTTTAAAAATTGGTCATGATAAACGTTTTTGCTGTTTTTACTGGAAAACTGCTGCAAACACTGCAAAATAGCAGTTTTCATAAAACGTGTTATTTAGAGGCTAAAACGAACGTTTTGCACAATTTTGCACTGGCACTGTAATTTTAACTTTTTTAAAAATTGGTCATGATAAACGTTTTTGCTGTTTTTACTGGAAAACTGCTGCAAACACTGCAAAATAGCAGTTTTCATAAAACGTGTTATTTAGAGGCTAAAACGAACGTTTTGCACAATTTTGCACTGGCACTGTAATTTTAACTTTTTTAAAAATTGGTCATGATAAACGTTTTTGCTGTTTTTACTGGAAAACTGCTGCAAACACTGCAAAATAGCAGTTTTCATAAAACGTGTTATTTAGAGGCTAAAACGAACGTTTTGCACAATTTTGCACTGGCACTGTAATTTTAACTTTTTTAAAAATTGGTCATGATAAACGTTTTTGCTGTTTTTACTGGAAAACTGCTGCAAACACTGCAAAATAGCAGTTTTCATAAAACGTGTTATTTAGAGGCTAAAACGAACGTTTTGCACAATTTTGCACTGGCACTGTAATTTTAACTTTTTTAAAAATTGGTCACATAAACGTTTTTGCTGTTTTTACTGGAAAACTGCTGCAAACACTGCAAAATAGCAGTTTTCATAAAACGTGTTATTTAGAGGCTAAAACGAACGTTTTGCACAATTTTGCACTGGCACTGTAATTTTAACTTTTTTAAAAATTGGTCATGATAAACGTTTTTGCTGTTTTTACTGGAAAACTGCTGCAAACACTGCAAAATAGCAGTTTTCATAAAACGTGTTATTTAGAGGCTAAAACGAACGTTTTGCACAATTTTGCACTGGCACTGTAATTTTAACTTTTTTAAAAATTGGTCATGATAAACGTTTTTGCTGTTTTTACTGGAAAACTGCTGCAAACACTGCAAAATAGCAGTTTTCATAAAACGTGTTATTTAGAGGCTAAAACGAACGTTTTGCACAATTTTGCACTGGCACTGTAATTTTAACTTTTTTAAAAATTGGTCATGATAAACGTTTTTGCTGTTTTTACTGGAAAACTGCTGCAAACACTGCAAAATAGCAGTTTTCATAAAACGTGTTATTTAGAGGCTAAAACGAACGTTTTGCACAATTTTGCACTGGCACTGTAATTTTAACTTTTTTAAAAATTGGTCATGATAAACGTTTTTGCTGTTTTTACTGGAAAACTGCTGCAAACACTGCAAAATAGCAGTTTTCATAAAACGTGTTATTTAGAGGCTAAAACGAACGTTTTGCACAATTTTGCACTGGCACTGTAATTTTAACTTTTTTAAAAATTGGTCATGATAAACGTTTTTGCTGTTTTTACTGGAAAACTGCTGCAAACACTGCAAAATAGCAGTTTTCATAAAACGTGTTATTTAGAGGCTAAAACGAACGTTTTGCACAATTTTGCACTGGCACTGTAATTTTAACTTTTTTAAAAATTGGTCATGATAAACGTTTTTGCTGTTTTTACTGGAAAACTGCTGCAAACACTGCAAAATAGCAGTTTTCATAAAACGTGTTATTTAGAGGCTAAAACGAACGTTTTGCACAATTTTGCACTGGCACTGTAATTTTAACTTTTTTAAAAATTGGTCATGATAAACGTTTTTGCTGTTTTTACTGGAAAACTGCTGCAAACACTGCAAAATAGCAGTTTTCATAAAACGTGTTATTTAGAGGCTAAAACGAACGTTTTGCACAATTTTGCACTGGCACTGTAATTTTAACTTTTTTAAAAATTGGTCATGATAAACGTTTTTGCTGTTTTTACTGGAAAACTGCTGCAAACACTGCAAAATAGCAGTTTTCATAAAACGTGTTATTTAGAGGCTAAAACGAACGTTTTGCACAATTTTGCACTGGCACTGTAATTTTAACTTTTTTAAAAATTGGTCATGATAAACGTTTTTGCTGTTTTTACTGGAAAACTGCTGCAAACACTGCAAAATAGCAGTTTTCATAAAACGTGTTATTTAGAGGCTAAAACGAACGTTTTGCACAATTTTGCACTGGCACTGTAATTTTAACTTTTTTAAAAATTGGTCATGATAAACGTTTTTGCTGTTTTTACTGGAAAACTGCTGCAAACACTGCAAAATAGCAGTTTTCATAAAACGTGTTATTTAGAGGCTAAAACGAACGTTTTGCACAATTTTGCACTGGCACTGTAATTTTAACTTTTTTAAAAATTGGTCATGATAAACGTTTTTGCTGTTTTTACTGGAAAACTGCTGCAAACACTGCAAAATAGCAGTTTTCATAAAACGTGTTATTTAGAGGCTAAAACGAACGTTTTGCACAATTTTGCACTGGCACTGTAATTTTAACTTTTTTAAAAATTGGTCATGATAAACGTTTTTGCTGTTTTTACTGGAAAACTGCTGCAAACACTGCAAAATAGCAGTTTTCATAAAACGTGTTATTTAGAGGCTAAAACGAACGTTTTGCACAATTTTGCACTGGCACTGTAATTTTAACTTTTTTAAAAATTGGTCATGATAAACGTTTTTGCTGTTTTTACTGGAAAACTGCTGCAAACACTGCAAAATAGCAGTTTTCATAAAACGTGTTATTTAGAGGCTAAAACGAACGTTTTGCACAATTTTGCACTGGCACTGTAATTTTAACTTTTTTAAAAATTGGTCATGATAAACGTTTTTGCTGTTTTTACTGGAAAACTGCTGCAAACACTGCAAAATAGCAGTTTTCATAAAACGTGTTATTTAGAGGCTAAAACGAACGTTTTGCACAATTTTGCACTGGCACTGTAATTTTAACTTTTTTAAAAATTGGTCATGATAAACATTTTTGCTGTTTTTACTGGAAAACTGCTGCAAACACTGCAAAATAGCAGTTTTCATAAAACGTGTTATTTAGAGGCTAAAACGAACGTTTTGCACAATTTTGCACTGGCACTGTAATTTTAACTTTTTTAAAAATTGGTCATGATAAGCGTTTTTGCTGTTTTTACTGGAAAACTGCTGCAAACACTGCAAAATAGCAGTTTTCATAAAACGTGTTATTTAGAGGCTAAAACGAACGTTTTGCACAATTTTGCACTGGCACTGTAATTTTAACTTTTTTAAAAATTGGTCATGATAAGCGTTTTTGCTGTTTTTACTGGAAAACTGCTGCAAACACTGCAAAATAGCAGTTTTCATAAAACGTGTTATTTAGAGGCTAAAACGAACGTTTTGCACAATTTTGCACTGGCACTGTAATTTTAACTTTTTTAAAAATTGGTCATGATAAGCGTTTTTGCTGTTTTTACTGGAAAACTGCTGCAAACACTGCAAAATAGCAGTTTTCATAAAACGTGTTATTTAGAGGCTAAAACGAACGTTTTGCACAATTTTGCACTGGCACTGTAATTTTAACTTTTTTAAAAATTGGTCATGATAAACGTTTTTGCTGTTTTTACTGGAAAACTGCTGCAAACACTGCAAAATAGCAGTTTTCATAAAACGTGTTATTTAGAGGCTAAAACGAACGTTTGCACAATTTTGCACTGGCACTGTAATTTTAACTTTTTTAAAAATTGGTTACTATAAACATTTTTTCCTTTTTTTACTGGAAAACTGCTGCAAACACTGCAAAATAGCAGTTTTCATAAAACGTGTTATTTAGAGGCTAAAACGAACTTTTTGCACAATTTTGCACTGGCACTGTAATTTTAACTTTTTTAAAAATTGGTCATGATAAGCGTTTTTGCTGTTTTTACTGGAAAACTGCTGCAAACACTGCAAAATAGCAGTTTTCATAAAACGTGTTATTTAGAGGCTAAAACGAACGTTTTGCACAATTTTGCACTGGCACTGTAATTTTAACTTTTTTAAAAATTGGTCATGATAAACGTTTTTGCTGTTTTTACTGGAAAACTGCTGCAAACACTGCAAAATAGCAGTTTTCATAAAACGTGTTATTTAGAGGCTAAAACGAACGTTTTGCACAATTTTGCACTGGCACTGTAATTTTAACTTTTTTAAAAATTGGTCATGATAAACGTTTTTGCTGTTTTTACTGGAAAACTGCTGCAAACACTGCAAAATAGCAGTTTTCATAAAACGTGTTATTTAGAGGCTAAAACGAACGTTTTGCACAATTTTGCACTGGCACTGTAATTTTAACTTTTTTAAAAATTGGTCATGATAAACGTTTTTGCTGTTTTTACTGGAAAACTGCTGCAAACACTGCAAAATAGCAGTTTTCATAAAACGTGTTATTTAGAGGCTAAAACGAACGTTTTGCACAATTTTGCACTGGCACTGTAATTTTAACTTTTTTAAAAATTGGTCATGATAAACGTTTTTGCTTTTTTACTGGAAAACTGCTGCAAACACTGCAAAAACTTTCATAAAACGTGTTATTTAGAGGCTAAAACGAACGTTTTGCACAATTTTGCACTGGCACTGTAATTTTAACTTTTTTAAAAATTGGTCATGATAAACGTTTTTGCTGTTTTTACAAAACTGCTGCAAACACTGCAAAATAGCAGTTTTCATAAAACGTGTTATTTAGAGGCTAAAACGAACGTTTTGCACAATTTTGCACTGGCACTGTAATTTTAACTTTTTTAAAAATTGGTCATGATAACGTTTTTGCTGTTTTTACTGGAAAACTGCTGCAAAACACTGCAAAATAGCAGTTTTCATAAAACGTGTTATTTAGAGGCTAAAACGAACGTTTTGCACAATTTTGCACTGGCACTGTAATTTTAACTTTTTTAAAAATTGGTCATGATAAACGTTTTTGCTGTTTTTACTGGAAAACTGCTGCAAACACTGCAAAATAGCAGTTTTCATAAAACGTGTTATTTAGAGGCTAAAACGAACGTTTTGCACAATTTTGCACTGGCACTGTAATTTTAACTTTTTTAAAAATTGGTCATGATAAACGTTTTTGCTGTTTTTACTGAAAAACTGCTGCAAACACTGCAAAATAGCAGTTTTCATAAAACGTGTTATTTAGAGGCTAAAACGAACGTTTTGCACAATTTTGCACTGGCACTGTAATTTTAACTTTTTTAAAAATTGGTCATGATAAACGTTTTTGCTGTTTTTACTGGAAAACTGCTGCAAACACTGCAAAATAGCAGTTTTCATAAAACGTGTTATTTAGAGGCTAAAACGAACGTTTTGCACAATTTTGCACTGGCACTGTAATTTTAACTTTTTTAAAAATTGGTCATGATAAACGTTTTTGCTGTTTTTACTGGAAAACTGCTGCAAACACTGCAAAATAGCAGTTTTCATAAAACGTGTTATTTAGAGGCTAAAACGAACGTTTTGCACAATTTTGCACTGGCACTGTAATTTTAACTTTTTTAAAAATTGGTCATGATAAACGTTTTTGCTGTTTTTACTGGAAAACTGCTGCAAACACTGCAAAATAGCAGTTTTCATAAAACGTGTTATTTAGAGGCTAAAACGAACGTTTTGCACAATTTTGCACTGGCACTGTAATTTTAACTTTTTTTAAATTTGTTCATGATAAACATTTTTTGCTGCTTTTACTGGAAAACTGCTGCAAACACTGCAAAATAGCAGTTTTCATAAAACGTGTTATTTAGAGGCTAAAACAAACGTTTTGCACAATTTTGCACTGGCACTGTAATTTTAACTTTTTTAAAAATTGGTCATGATAAACGTTTTTGCTGTTTTTACTGGAAAACTGCTGCAAACACTGCAAAATAGCAGTTTTCACACTGCAAAATAGCAGTTTTCATAAAACGTGTTATTTAGAGGCTAAAACGAACGTTTTGCACAATTTTGCACTGGCACTGTAATTTTAACTTTTTTAAAAATTGGTTACTATAAACATTTTTGCTGTTTTTACTGGAAAACTGCTGCAAACACTGCAAAATAGCAGTTTTCATAAAACGTGTTATTTAGAGGCTAAAACGAACGTTTTGCACAATTTTGCACTGGCACTGTAATTTTAACTTTTTTAAAAATTGGTCATGATAAACGTTTTTGCTGTTTTTACTGGAAAACTGCTGCAAACACTGCAAAATAGCAGTTTTCATAAAACGTGTTATTTAGAGGCTAAAACGAACGTTTTGCACAATTTTGCACTGGCACTGTAATTTTAACTTTTTTAAAAATTGGTCATTTTAAACGTTTTTGCTGTTTTTACTGGAAAACTGCTGCAAACACTGCAAAATAGCAGTTTTCATAAAACGTGTTATTTAGAGGCTAAAACGAACGTTTTGCACAATTTTGCACTGGCACTGTAATTTTAACTTTTTTAAAAATTGGTCATGATAAGCGTTTTTGCTGTTTTTACTGGAAAACTGCTGCAAACACTGCAAAATAGCAGTTTTCATAAAACGTGTTATTTAGAGGCTAAAACGAACGTTTTGCACAATTTTGCACTGGCACTGTAATTTTAACTTTTTTAAAAATTGGTCATGATAAGCGTTTTTGCTGTTTTTACTGGAAAACTGCTGCAAACACTGTAAAATAGCAGTTTTCATAAAACGTGTTATTTAGAGGCTAAAACGAACGTTTTGCACAATTTTGCACTGGCACTGTAATTTTAACTTTTTTAAAAATTGGTTGCTATAAACATTTTTGCTGTTCTTACTGGAAAACTGCTGCTAACACTGCAAAATAGCAGTTTTCATAAAACGTGTTATTTAGAGGCTAAAACGAACGTTTTGCACAATTTTGCACTGCCACTGTAATTTTAACTTTTTTAAAAATTGGTAACTATAAACATTTTTGCTGTTTTTACGGGAAAACTGCTCCAAACACTGCAAAATAGCAGTTTTCATAAAACGTGTTATTTAGAGGCTAAAACGAACGTTTTGCACAATTTTGCACTGGCACTGTAATTTTAACTTTTTTAAAAATTGGTCATGATAAGCGTTTTTGCTGTTTTTACTGGAAAACTGCTGCAAACACTGCAAAATAGCAGTTTTCATAAAACGTGTTATTTAGAGGCTAAAACGAACGTTTTGCACAATTTTGCACTGGCACTGTAATTTTAACTTTTTTAAAAATTGGTCATGATAAACGTTTTTGCTGTTTTTACTGGAAAACTGCTGCAAACACTGCAAAATAGCAGTTTTCATAAAACGTGTTATTTAGAGGCTAAAACGAACGTTTTGCACAATTTTGCACTGGCACTGTAATTTTAACTTTTTTAAAAATTGGTCATGATAAACGTTTTTGCTGTTTTTACTGGAAAACTGCTGCAAACACTGCAAAATAGCAGTTTTCATAAAACGTGTTATTTAGAGGCTAAAACGAACGTTTTGCACAATTTTGCACTGGCACTGTAATTTTAACTTTTTTAAAAATTGGTCATGATAAGCGTTTTTGCTGTTTTTACTGGAAAACTGCTGCAAACACTGCAAAATAGCAGTTTTCATAAAACGTGTTATTTAGAGGCTAAAACGAACGTTTTGCACAATTTTGCACTGGCACTGTAATTTTAACTTTTTTAAAAATTGGTCATGATAAACATTTTTGCTGTTTTTACTGGAAAACTGCTGCAAACACTGCAAAATAGCAGTTTTCATAAAACGTGTTATTTAGAGGCTAAAACGAACGTTTTGCACAATTTTGCACTGGCACTGTAATTTTAACTTTTTTAAAAATTGGTCACTATAAACATTTTTGCTGTTTTTACTGGAAAACTGCTGCAAACACTGCAAAATAGCAGTTTTCATAAAACGTGTTATTTAGAGGCTAAAACGAACGTTTTGCACAATTTTGCACTGGCACTGTAATTTTAACTTTTTTAAAAATTGGTCATGATAAGCGTTTTTGCTGTTTTTACTGGAAAACTGCTGCAAACACTGCAAAATAGCAGTTTTCATAAAACGTGTTATTTAGAGGCTAAAACGAACGTTTTGCACAATTTTGCACTGGCACTGTAATTTTAACTTTTTTAAAAATTGGTCATGATAAACGTTTTTGCTGTTTTTACTGGAAAACTGCTGCAAACACTGCAAAATAGCAGTTTTCATAAAACGTGTTATTTAGAGGCTAAAACGAACGTTTTGCACAATTTTGCACTGGCACTGTAATTTTAACTTTTTTAAAAATTGGTCATGATAAACGTTTTTGCTGTTTTTACTGGAAAACTGCTGCAAACACTGCAAAATAGCAGTTTTCATAAAACGTGTTATTTAGAGGCTAAAACGAACGTTTTGCACAATTTTGCACTGGCACTGTAATTTTAACTTTTTTAAAAATTGGTCACTATAAACATTTTTGCTGTTTTTACTGGAAAACTGCTGCAAACACTGCAAAATAGCAGTTTTCATAAAACGTGTTATTTAGAGGCTAAAACGAACGTTTTGCACAATTTTGCACTGGCACTGTAATTTTAACTTTTTTAAAAATTGGTCATGATAAGCGTTTTTGCTGTTTTTACTGGAAAACTGCTGCAAACACTGCAAAATAGCAGTTTTCATAAAACGTGTTATTTAGAGGCTAAAACGAACGTTTTGCACAATTTTGCACTGGCACTGTAATTTTAACTTTTTTAAAAATTGGTCATGATAAACGTTTTTGCTGTTTTTACTGGAAAACTGCTGCAAACACTGCAAAATAGCAGTTTTCATAAAACGTGTTATTTAGAGGCTAAAACGAACGTTTTGCACAATTTTGCACTGGCACTGTAATTTTAACTTTTTTAAAAATTGGTCATGATAAACGTTTTTGCTGTTTTTACTGGAAAACTGCTGCAAACACTGCAAAATAGCAGTTTTCATAAAACGTGTTATTTAGAGGCTAAAACGAACGTTTTGCACAATTTTGCACTGGCACTGTAATTTTAACTTTTTTAAAAATTGGTCATGATAAGCGTTTTTGCTGTTTTTACTGGAAAACTGCTGCAAACACTGCAAAATAGCAGTTTTCATAAAACGTGTTATTTAGAGGCTAAAACGAACGTTTTGCACAATTTTGCACTGGCACTGTAATTTTAACTTTTTTAAAAATTGGTCATGATAAGTGTTTTTACTGGAAAACTGCTGCAAACACTGCAAAATAGCAGTTTTCATAAAACGTGTTATTTAGAGGCTAAAACGAACGTTTTGCACAATTTTGCACTGGCACTGTAATTTTAACTTTTTTAAAAATTGGTTACTATAAACATTTTTGCTGTTTTTACTGGAAAACTGCTGCAAACACTGCAAAATAGCAGTTTTCATAAAACGTGTTATTTAGAGGCTAAAACGAACGTTTTGCACAATTTTGCACTGGCACTGTAATTTTAACTTTTTTAAAAATTGGTCATGATAAGCGTTTTTGCTGTTTTTACTGGAAAACTGCTGCAAACACTGCAAAATAGCAGTTTTCATAAAACGTGTTATTTAGAGGCTAAAACGAACGTTTTGCACAATTTTGCACTGGCACTGTAATTTTAACTTTTTTAAAAATTGGTCATGATAAGCGTTTTTGCTGTTTTTACTGGAAAACTGCTGCAAACACTGCAAAATAGCAGTTTTCATAAAACGTGTTATTTAGAGGCTAAAACGAACGTTTTGCACAATTTTGCACTGGCACTGAAATTTTAACTTTTTTAAAAATTGGTCGTTTTAAACGTTTTTGCTGTTTTTACTGGAAAACTGCTGCAAACACTGCAAAATAGCAGTTTTCATCAAACGTGTTATTTAGAGGCTAAAACGAACGTTTTGCACAATTTTGCACTGGCACTGTAATTTTAACTTTTTTAAAAATTGGTCATGATAAGCGTTTTTGCTGTTTTTACTGGAAAACTGCTGCAAACACTGCAAAATAGCAGTTTTCATAAAACGTGTTATTTAGAGGCTAAAACGAACGTTTTGCACAATTTTGCACTGGCACTGTAATTTTAACTTTTTTAAAAATTGGTCATGATAAGTGTTTTTGCTGTTTTTACTGGAAAACTGCTGCAAACACTGCAAAATAGCAGTTTTCATTTACTGGAAAACTGCTGCAAACACTGCAAAATAGCAGTTTTTATAAAACGTGTTATTTAGAGGCTAAAACGAACGCTTTTGAGGCGACTCTGATCAAGTTTATTGAGAAATATATATTTATCTCATGGTTTTGAGCCTTTTTAGAATTTAAAAAGCATTAGGAAAAGTGCTTAAGTAAATAGCTGTCTGTTCAGTACAGATGATCACTCGCCTAGATAGCCAAAGTAAGTAACAGATGTTGACACTATTTTCCGGCCGCCATATTGGTGCACCACAGATGTGCACCAACATGGCGTTTTCATACTGGGCTCTGTAAATTTCTGCGAAACATTTCGACGAATATCTGAAGTTTGGGAAACGCACGGGCCTAAAACTTGGAGAAGTGTCTTCTTCATTTATCTTCTACAACATCACGAATTCTTGACTTTTTCCACTTGCTGGTTTTCGATTTATTTTTTTATTGCGTGACAGTGAAAACGATCTATAGCTCTGGCCGGTTCCAATCCGTTCTCGCCACTGATTGGTCAGATGGGAACACAATAAAAATGATAAACTTGCAACAGATATATTATTAGTAACAACCATCCTTTGGATTTATTTGGTGAAAAGACAATTAGGGAAGGAATCGTACGGGATTGAAAGAGTTTTCTGGTTTTGAAAATTTCGTCGACGATGGTTTATTACCATCGCGAATATGTAGATCTTGCTACGTTACGGTCACGACATTTCAGGAGTTTATAAAGACGGTAGTTCATTCGAAAGCTCAGCACGAGTCGGTTATCCGATCTAAAAGAAGGAAGTCTGTGCAGCAGAGCCCGTCCTTCACCAGGTGTGGGACGCGAGAAAAAAGGAACAAGGTCAGCTGGTTATATGTTACGCAGGATTTTTGACTAAGCTCGATCGATTCATGTGTTTGGTGTAATTATTGTTCATGTGTTTAACAACGCAAAGCCTTGACTCCTTTTGAATATGTCCGTGGTGGGAAGAAAAGATTAAACTAACAGCTAACCCGGTTATCGCGTACTTTTTTGTTACATTCTCTTATTGCAATAATGAAATTTGTAAAGTATATTTTCTTTG